>APFE031732266.1:0-32075 GCA_000404065.3 Pinus taeda
GGTTTTGTCATTTGAATCATCGAAGAATTGTTCATTTATGTAATGTAAAGGAGGTTGCCCCCTCGAAGAGGTTGAATTTTAAGGCGTTGATCTATCTTTTCTATCTTTTTCTTAAGCTAGTTTCATAACATCTTGGCAGATCATAGTTAGGTAGAGAAAAGAAAAAGAGATCATAAGCTTAATCTGAGCCCTTGGATGATATAAGGTTAGAATTATCTAGATTAATTTTCAAAAGACAAATAGATGAATAAGGGTTTTCTATCCTAAATGCACCCAAAGAAATGAAGAAAATATGTTAGAGGTAAGAAATGGGTAAGTAGAAGAAAGGTTAATAAACTACAAAGTTACTTGTATCAAAGCTCATGCATCATGCTTAGGCACATTTTTCAACATGTATGATTAATTATGGAAGCAAAGACAAATATTTACAAGTTCATATGATTAACTCCCCCTCATTCATTTTTCCCCTTTACTTACTAATTTCCTATCTTCAAGTATATTCTAAGTACTTTAATCCTACAAGTCAAAGAGGCTCAGAGGATTTATCTGACTTTTGGTGGGACTGAACCCTCAGCTTAATGACTTATGGACACAAGTGGTAGAATCCCCTTCATAAAATCATTATCCCCTTCATAAAATCCATTTCCCCTCATTACCCTAAGAAACCCCTTTTCCTAAGGTTACACACCTTTTACCTAGGAAAAGTGAAAACCCCCCACGTAAATCCCTTTCCGCTCAAAAAACCCACAAAAAGCCCTTTATCTTAAGTATAAAGCTAAGTGCACAAATGCATTACACTTTACATTTTTTACATAGAAAAACCCATCCCGCCCATCGCATTTCATATTAATTCCTAACGTTACTATATAATCGCTATATAACCCTTTTCCCGTATATAAGCTAAATCCCTATTTAAATACCCCAACCTTTAGTTTTAAATAAAAACTATATGAATAATCCCTTATCTTGACTAAACATATAGATTCCCCATTAACCCCAAATAAACCCAAATTACTTCTGATTAAAAGCTTTGGGCCCTCCTTGAGCCTTCGTACATTTCATCTGTGCTTCTTCATTGACTCGACCACTGTCCGATAACCCGCGCTCAAATCCAATGATGTGTAGCCATATTGGCCTCACTCGATGCCTGACTTTTACCCAAAGTGTTAAACTCCCTCATTAAGTCTGGCCCGGTCCTTTTAAACCCATGATTTATTTCTAAACTAATCCCAAATTGCTGCAATTAAACCCTTGCCCCCCCCCAACTCCTGCTCATTTCCTTCACGCAACTTTTATGCCCGACTACTGTGAGATCAGAATCACCCAAATCCAATGGCCCAAAGCCATATCAGTCGCACCCAATGGACTACCTTTACCCACCCGATAAGGCGGTTTTCCCCGACCCCCCGATGTCTATGTGTCAAGCTCCGACACACATTGGGTGACCCCTCCTAAAAAACGCCAAAGCCGTAAAAGTGGTGTGAAGACTCTTAAAACCACCTCCCTGCCATTCCGATAAACTACCTATCCTCCAAAATATGAATTCCATACCATATTTGAAAATCCGACCATTAAAATTTTAAAACCTTGAAAAGCCCATGTTTTCAAGCTTTTCGCCTGTTTAACAGAGTAAACCCACAAAACCCTTCAGCTCCACCTTGAACCTTTGTAACACCACTTAACCTCCAATCACCTCCAAAACACTACAACAACCACTTCCCCAGGCACCCCTATGCAAATGAAGCCATCAATCATCTTCCATGTAGACCGGTGCTTTCTTAATTATTGTTGAATTTTTCAGGTTATTAGCCGAAGCCAAAGCTTGGACAAATTTTTTTGATAATATTCACAGAACCTGTTTACTCCAAGACTCAACTAAAAACCTGTTAAAAGACTATATTCAAATGAACAAGACCAATATACAAGGAATGAAGATAAACATGTTTACACACGGAGCCAAGAAGAAGACAACTACACAAAGTATTGATAGTCAAAACAATGGAGCCAGAACAGAGATGTAGTTAGAAGACAAATAAGCAAAACATATTGATACTTGATCAAAATCCCCTTCCCAATGCTGATACACGTAAAAAAAAGGAATTTACTGTTGAAATACATAGTAAAAATTAAATTGTACAGTAAAAGGGAAAAACACAGAAAGGATAAAGACATGTCAACAGAGTGAAAGAGTATCAGTGACAAAAAGTATTAGATGAAAGACAGAAGTAAATAAAGCCTTCAGTGTGATAATTCAAAAAACAAGAGCATAAAAAGAAAAAATCAAACCATAACAACTAGTAATACCACAATAAAAGGGACAACATGAAAGCAGTTCATTAGCTGCCTCTATCTTCCTACGAGAAGATATTTGTATTTCCTAGATTAAATCTCAAGTTAGTTTGAGATATTTGTAATAACACCTTAGTATAAATACTTCACAATTTGAAGTATATAGGGTGGATTCTTAGACATTTCTATAGATTTCTTGATCGAAAGACTGTAAAGCCATTGGAGCATTGACTGAGCCAACGAGTTGTATTGATGAATAAAGACCCGATATTTCGAAGGATTCATGTGCAGAGCGAAGTGTAGACAAGTATTTTCTCACGTTGTTGTTATCTCTTAAAGTTTTTCATTTTGTTGATCTAAATCTGAATGCAATAACTAGAAGTATTGTATCAAAATTTTTTTAATTACACTCTGCTATAACAACTAGGCAAATATATGTTTTCTACAAATAATCTAAGTCAAGGAATTATTAATTTCTCCTTAGTTTAGGTTGTTTCTTTTAATCTATAGAAAAAGATTCTTAATTGACCTTTGTTTCTGATTACCCTCTGTTCCTCATTTCAATCCTGGTCTAAGAATTCTTAATTGCTCTCTCACCTCGGTTAAAACCTTTTCCACCCCTCTGGCCTGAAGACCTGCACTCTACTCGACTATCTGGCCCTTTGAACATTCCCTTTAATGAGTTGATCTAGTCCTGCTACTCTTTTCTTGACTCCATATGCCCAATGGTCTAGAGAAATCATCCTATCCATCTGTCGAAAGATTCCCACCACCCAATCTTCAATGCAAATCAAAACCCCCCTGAACCTTAAGAACTAGCCTAAAATCCCAGCAAAACAAAGCTAAGTCATATAGAGAGAGCCCTCTTTGGACCTAGGTTGGCTAGAGCCTATGCCTAAAATTTGGTTTGTGGTTACCTCGGTCATTTTCTTTCTTCTAATAACTTCTTGAGAAAATTCTGAGTGATAAAAAATTCTATAAGATAAGATGATCAGCTGCTGATAGGCGCTCCTTAGAGACCTTGTCTTATATGTGATGGTGGGTGTCTATAGAAACTTTGATGGATCCTTCGCCCAGCTCCTAACAACATCCCTCATGATCACATTACTGATGGTGGCATATAAGAGTGAAACAATGATTATTTCTAGCTGAGGAAAATGGTACATTCGTTGATAATATGCTACCAGAAAAGTAGCAAGCCTCTGTCTAGTGGCACTGCTCAAAGTCATGGCCTTCACATCAATATTGAGACAATCCAGATGATGAAATCTGCACATGGGAGGGTTAGAAATTTGCATGCAACCCAATGTAGCCCTAATCTCTAGACTTTAATGTATACCTGACGGTCCTCTAGATCTGTTGCAAACACTAGCCTTTTGTATATCTATCTTCACAGTAAGATCAGGTAGCAAACCTGTGCACCAATGAGAAAAATTGTGAAATTTTATTGGGTAAGTGAGGGGTTTGGCTATGGGAACTTCGCATTATATAGTCCCAATAGCCAAGGTGCAACCTGAGGCTTGAGTTGCACAATGCGTAATCCAGCTTGGGAAGTGACTGAGAGAGACTACGCATTACATAGTCTTAGTTGCCAAGAGGTAGACATAGTCCTAGAACTACGCAATGCGTAGTTAGTCCCGCCTGTTCTATGCACTACACAATCTTAGAGGCCAAGCCTCGGCTTATGCTCTTAGATTGCTTAAGGCTGGTCATTGTGAAAACTAGCCAAGGAAAGTGTGGATATGCCCAGTGGAAGTGTGGGAAAGAAGTAGATATGAAAATAATGAAAGTAAAAACTTAGATTTGACTAAGTGTGAATGGATCAATGTAAGTCAAGTGCATAAACTTAACAAATGGAAGGCAAAACAAATGTGTGAGGAGAGTTACTGAATTGACGATCATTGGTGTGCAAAAACAAGAAAATCAATGCAACACATATGAAAGACAAATGAAAAAATGAAACAACACGTATAAAATCTAATACAATTTAAAATGTAGGAAACCATGAAGAGAAATAAGCAAAAAAACACTCATAGAAGCGAAATGACAAAAAGCGACAAAAAAAGCGGCAAAAGACAACAAAAATCAAAACTCACCCAGAAAAGCGACGACAAATCAATCGGAGGTTCCTTGATCTCCTCAGGAATGTTATAGCTCTAAGATCGAATGTAAAAATCATCTCTAGAGGAGTCTATTAAATATATTTGGGCAGATTAGGGATAATGACACACATGCCTAAAATCAAGGAAAAAGCGACACTTGGTGAAAATTTCTAAAAATAGGGATTGTCCCACCTTCGAGAAACTAGTGATGAACCCCTACTTTCTATAGATTGATTTTTGTTTTCGTTAATTTTTCTTTTTCATGAAAGTTGCCACGCAAACTATCAATATAGCTTGTGCAATTATGGGGAACTCAGAAACTTTATGGCTCAGTGCACAATGTAATTTTTGATCTTAGTGATGGATTGCACAATTTATGGGCTTATATCTGGGTTGCCTTCCATGACTACACAATTTATGAGTTCAAGGAAAAATTTCTAGCCTGAATTGCACAATTCCAATCATCAAAGTTGGTTTGCCCTCATGGATTGCACAGTTTTTGGAGGCAATCCTAGAACTAATGTAAGGCCAAGTCAGGAGGTTATCTTATGACATAGAAAGATCAGATAAGTGTAAAAAAAAGAAAACACAATCACATATTAAAAGGATAAGTATCAACCAAAACATGAATAATTGATGAAAGTCAAAGGTAAGCTGATGTGAATAGAAATGAAGGCTCCAAAATCAAAGCATAGGAAAAATTTTGGAGGGTGGTTGTAGCTAATAAAACACTTGGCAAAACATTGGTAGAACTCCAAATCTCTGTATGATCTCATCTCATGTAAAACAAGTCTAACTCTTCAGGAGGTATTGTTCAGTTCATTGATTACCATAGCTTATTCACTTAGCTTGCATTAAAGATATAGTCCCTACCATTATCTTCATCAACGACTTACTGAACCAAGTCAAGTCAGACTAAGTATATAGATGCAAAAATGAAAAGAAATGTCAGAGTTTTAGTTTTCATCTCTGGTGTTGCTCTGCTACCAGTAGGCTTGGATGGTACCCAGATAGAGGCACTTCAGGGAAAAAAACATTGCTCCGTTGCTAGCGAGCCTAAATAGTACCCCAACAGAGTTGCTTGCTTCACCTTTCTATGTAGGAAGAATCTATATTCTTTCGCCTTTATTTTGTTTTTTTCTTAATTTTGTTCATAAAACTATGCATAGGAACTTATTTATTTGACAAGGTCGAAGAGGGATCCCAACTTATTGAGAGCAGAAAAGGTTGTCCCTTCAAAGAAGGATATTTATTTATACCTCTGACACACTTGCTAAGGTTTTCCTCCCCTTCTTGCTCTACTCAACTTAACTGACACAAATTAATTGAAAATAAAAGATCAATTAAAGTAGGTGGTACTAGTTATAGGTTCAAGCATCATAATTCCACCATAGTTTTATCTGAAAGAAATGCATTTTCCATCAAAGTATCATCAATGAAAATAATGCATGACTCATGCAAAGAGAGGGCATAAACAGATAACAAAGCGTTGATAGTAGCACAACTTCCTCATGGACTTCACCATGTTTTCTTCATAAACCAAACATGGTCTCATGTGAAATCTATCCTACGACTGAAAGAAAAGAAACAAAATAAAAGAAAAGAGCAGAGAAGAAATTAAATCAAAGCAAACAAAATAAGTGAAAGCAACAAAGAAAAACAAACAACTACTCCTACTATCCTAATAAGAGAATAGGCTAGACTCACTAAAATGAAACTTCTAGTGTAGCCATCAGTGCATTGGCTAGCCTATTTAAGCGAGGGAATTGATATCAAGAAATATATTCACCAATAAACATAAAAAAGAAATATAAGACAATGCAAACCAAAACATTCGAAGTTTGAAAATGCATGCAGAAAAGTATGAAATAAACGCGTAGTGAAGACAATCTATGGATGCATTATGGTGTTTAGACACACTAAAACTTGAAGATACACAACAACAAAATTTGAAACTGTGGAAAAGGGAGAACATAAAGAAAGAAGAAAATTTTCATTTTCAACCGTGTTCTCCAAGTATGACTCTGCCAATCACTGAGTGATAGGATTGTGTAATGTAGATCGAGGATGTGAAAATTGTGAGAGAAATTTATTTTCAATGTGTGAGATAGAGTTATGAGGAGCCTTGAGAGATACATCATTGTCTTGATCAAAATTGGAACTAATATCAAGATTGTGAGAACTTTTCATAACCATTAGCTCAGGGTGAAGTGCCTCGATAGCTTGCAGAAGTTCCAAATAATCAGAAGGTAGATCATCGAATACTGATGGATTATAAAAGTTAACAACTGAAAAATCAAAATCGTGATAAGATGAATGAGTGAAAAGATGACGACAAAAATAATAAAAAAGTTCAATATAAAAAATAGAGGCATCCTTATGATCTGACAAATCATAAAGAGGGGAATATGGAAAACAAGAAACTTCACCCTCTATTTTTTCAAAATGATGAGATGACAAACTGGGAAAATTCAAAAGAGAATATTTTTCCTCTCCTCATTCAGATGAAAAATTGACATTCCATGAGTTCTAAAAATGATCGAAAGTAATAATATCATTAGAAACTAAATTTTCACAAGATTCAACAGGAATGACAGAATCATGGAAAATGTTAGGATAATGAGGGAGAGGTGTTGAAGGAGAGAGATCAACCTTCATCACAAACTCTTGTTCATATGTGGTCTCCCACACAGTCATTGTAAATAATATCACAATTTTTCTATGGAACACCAAGTCCATCTAGAACTTGATCCTCATGAACATTCATAGAAACATTCAAAATAGGTAAACACAATAACTCACAATCTAGAGGACTGAAGGAATCAAAGGATGGGGGACAAGGAGATAACACTTCATCACAAACATAAGATTCATAGTCCAAAATTGAGTTGGAGTTATGAGTATGTAGGGTGGGAGAAAATGGTGGTAAATCAATGGATGAATTCTCACGTTTTCCCACCTCAACCTCCGAAACTGGAGCTATTTTATTAGAAAGAGATGAAGATTCACTTGGAATAACAACTTCATCCATCGTAGATTTTGAAGCTCTAATACTGCAGTATATTGGGAGACTTTTGAAAGATTGATATTCATGCAGATTCATCAAAATGTGAACAAGAAATTTGATTTTCTCTTTCAATAAAGGCCAATAAACATCATCTTTAGAAAATTTAAATAAAAAATGAATGAAATGATCATGAAAATCATCTAGAGATTCATCAAGTGCTTTTCACAATCGCACAATTTTCTTGAACACAGATTTGTAATCATAGCTATCAAAGGTGCGATAAAGTTCTATGGCAATATGTTCGAATGAGTGTATGGAAGCAACAAGAAATGTGTAACACCATTCCCTTACGTGCCCTTCAAATGTAAGAGTGAACAACCTAAAAGCATCTCCCTCACAATGAATATTTTTCTTCGTGCAAAATTCAAGAAAACGAGCAGTGTGATCAAAGAAGGTTGTTTCACCCTCAACATTGAATTTAAGATTTGACAAGTAATTAATTATTTCCACCAAAACTTTTAGTTTTGAAGTTTTAGAAAAACATGTTGGGGTTAAGATATGGGAGGAATCCATTAATGAGTGTGAAAAGTTCACAAAGACTTCATGGGCTTAGATTATCATCTAGCCCTCCTTCTAGCGCCATAAATGTTGATGGTGTTGGACCCGCCAACATTAAGGGGATCTGCCCAATATGAAGTACCAACTAGACCTCATACCATTTGGAGTAGGAGTCCCAGTTGTGGGGTGTTAATGATATGCCTTGGTTGTGAATATGCATAGATTGGTGCATGGTCTTTGGTGAGAACAAGTGTGTGACCTTGTAGAAGGTCAAGTGTGATGCATGAGGGTTCTAAAAAATGAAGGGAAAAGGAAGTGAGCCCCTTTTAAGCCTGTAATAGTACGCAACTTGAAAGGAACACATGAGCATAATGACATCACAAAATAATAGACAAAATAGTCCACAAGTTAACAATGACAAATTAATAAACAACACACATTCAATAAGATTCATACTAATGAAAACGAAATAGTTCCTAATCATAAGCATAAGTTAAATAAAATACATTGAAAATAAAAAAATAAGAGTCCTACTATATTCACAACATATGCATGAAATTGTGCTGACTCTGAGATTTTATTAAAAGTGAAAGTTTCAATCATACATACACCATTGACAAACTACTAGCCCCAATAGTGGAACGCGAAGTCAACAAAACCTGCTACTCCAAAGAAGTATACTCCCTGTATGCTATGGAGAAGCCAAGTCTCTGATAAAACTTCCAAGCTCTTTCTAAGCCTAATCCTAGCCAAAATATTGGCTCCCAAAATCCCTTTACATGAGTTATGATGTTCTATTTATAACAACAGGGGGTGACCCTTCAAATCCCCTTTGTGACTTTTGGACTACCCTCATGAATCTTCAACTTATTTACAAAAGAACTCATTAAATTACAATATGACTCTTCACATTCCAATATTGACACTTGGAATCCCACTTACAAATTAATTAAAAATAATATTACAATTTACAATTGTACCCATATAAGACAAAATAGGGTAGAGACAACTTGACAACCTAACAACACAAAATACTATGATTCTTGAGTTTGGGGAAACTCTAGATCAACAAATTCCACTTGATATTTGTCAGTCACATAGTGGTGCCAAGCTTGGTACTGTGTGATGACATCCCCAAACTGTGTGATAGTGTCTGGCTGGAAGCGGACCCTAGCCTCCATGGCATTTGAGTACAAATATTTGGAACCAGTTTCTACTTCTTTTTGAAGCATGAAAAACATTGTTTCCACTTGGACAGGGATACTAATGTAGTTGTGCATGCTATGTCTATTCACCTCCAAGTCCTCCTTGGTGGAAATATATCTCAGCTGCTCCAAATTTTCCTCTATATCCTTCATGACATGGTTCCTGGGTTTGACTTCAGTGAGTAAACCAACTAATGGGATCTTGTGAATCTTCACTAAGGAATCCAAACTGTTGTATATCCATGCATACAAGGTTTGAATATTACCAATGAATGAAGCAAGCTATTTGTTGTTCAGGATCAAAATCCACACTCTTTCTTTCTCTAGCTCTATCTATGGTTTCATTTTCTTGCCTAAGTCAAGTGGTGCCCCTTTGTATCACATTGTCCATTCATGCACAACAATGATTGCAACTTTCACATTTCTGAGAGTTTTGACAAAGTCTTTACACTGCTGCTGCAAGCCAAGCACACGAAAAACTACTTTATGCATGGTAACAAGCTCCTCATAGAGATCTAGCATGGTCCTTCCACATGTCAATACTTCATTAAGTATCACTGCATTCAGTTCCTCCAAGTGGACCTGTGCAGAAGCTGCAGTCTAAGCTACTGCACGGAGTTGTTCAACCTCTTACCTAAAAACCTGTAATTTCTTTTCCAATTTCTTATTCTTTGACATCAAACACTAAGTGTTTAACTTTGCTCCACCTGTGAATGTCAAGTTGGCTGAGGCAATGGCTTCGAGATCTCTCTTGGTGTCGACGACGATTCCTCTTTCTCTCATAAAAGTGGAGATGCGAGATCATCCGGAAAATACTTCCTATGTGCTTGTACAATATTCTTTTGGATTTCATCTTATGATAGATTTTATGTGTTCATAACCATATCATCATCAAGAGGAAAAACTTCCCCGTCCTCGTCTGAAGTTGAATCTACTATTGGAGGTGGTGGATATTGAATAGTGACCTGTTGTGTGCTAGGCGTTAGGTCAACATCTTGATTCTACGGCTCTGGTTCCACCTCCATGTCATTGATCTCTATCAAATTTTCAATCTACTATGCAAGCTCCCAATCCCACATCTGTTCACCCTCCTCCTATGATGATTACTGGTCTTTTTCTTTCTCTTCAACTTGTTTCTGCATTATTTCTTCTATGATTGTATGTTTCCTTTCTTCTTGTTCCTGCTTCTGCTTCTTTTCTTGTTCTTTATTATGATTTTATTCCTCGAATATCCTCTATTGCTCTTCTCCCTTCCTCCGTTCTTCTCTCTGCATCCTCTATTTCCTTTATTCCTCAATTTCTAAAGCCAGTTTCATAATAGTTGAATCTAATTTCATCTTGCGGGTTCTTTCTCCCACTAGACTATGAGAAAACTTTGTCTTTCCTTTATCCTGCATGAGGTTGCTCCCTTTTTATAGCACTACTTTTGGAGTTGCTACCATTTGTGGAGTGACCTATGAAATTCTTGCAAAATTCACTGGCTCGTGGGTCTTGGAGGCATTATAGAAATTCATCCATGGATCATCATGCAAATGAAATTTCCTGCTGACCCACTGAAAGTGAATTCTCACATAATGGTTATTGAAAATAACACAATGATCATATGGACTAAAGTCTCGATTATCAAATGCAAACTTCTATATTGCCTTTCCTTCGGTACCCGTGACTTTTAGGTTATTTATCTCATACAATCCAATTTGAACAGGAAGATCTGGCTAAGGTTCTTTCTTCTTCCTATGCAAAGCATCTGATAACCATGTTGTGAGATGATATGACACTTCTTGCATCATGATATTGTCGATGGAATACCTTGGAAAAACATGCAGAAATTTCTCTCGTCTGAACACTCTAAGGAAGGTGCCATCCAGTTAGGCAAACCAATCTGCGATCTTAGATATTGCATCCATTGCCGCAGGCAACATGCAAGGTGGTTCTTCCTCAAAAATCATCCTATATAGTGGGATGAGGAAGTGGTTAGTTAGTTTTTCCACAACCCCTCAATGGATGAAATTTGAAAGCATCTTGTAGTGGATGTGGACGACAAGTTCTTGAGGTGACCAAACCCATTTCATACCATGGAATGCATTATGTTCACAAATTGCATCCAATAATATGTAGACATATAGAATCTTGCTTGCCTGCCGTTGGGAGGATTCAAGGAATTACCTACATGGATCCTTAACTGTTGAGCCAACAAATCTGACCAGTTGAGTGACTTCCCATTATTCACTACTTGGTTCAAAAGGAATTCTCTCCCTTCTGGAAACATCTCTATGCTCTGTTGACCATGGATTCTACAAGCTAAGATGATCAACAAATGATAGGACCTCCTTAGAGACCTTGTGTTATATGTGTTGGTGGGTGTCTATCAAAATTTTGATGGATCCTTCATCCAACTCTTAACAACATTCCTCGTGACTGCATAACTGTTGGTGGCATAGAAGAGTGAATCCATTAATTTTTATGGCTTACAAAAATGGTACGCACATTAATAATATATTGCCAGAAAATTAGCAAGGCTCTGTCCACTAGCACTTCTCAAAGTCATGGTCTTCACATCAATATGTGAGACAATCCAACTGATGAAATATGCACATGGGAAGGCTAGATATCTGCATGCAACCCAGTGTAGCCCTAATCTCCGGACATTAATATATACATGTTGGTCCTCTAGATCTACTATAAATTCCTTTGCTAAAAAATATTCATTTACCTTTTTCCATGTAAGATTTGAGTCATTTTCTATGTAAATTTCAGTGTTCGAGTATATTGGCAAGTTTACTAGCATGTCAACTGCTTCCTTGGTAATGCTCTTAGTGGTATATTTTGAAGCATTTCTCTTGGGTGCCATGGTCATAGTGATTGCTGGAGAGAAAATCTCAACAACTATGGTACCTATGGGATAGAAAATACACTTATGGCAAGCAAACATTAGCCTTTTTAAAATCTATCTTCACAGCAAGATCAGGGAGAAAACTAGTGCACTAGTGAGAAAAATTATGTAATTTTCTCGGGAAAGTGAGGGGGCCTAGATGTGGTAACTGTGCATTGTGAATTCCCAGTAGCCAAGGTGCAGCTTGAGGCTTGAGATTACACAATGTTCATTCTGGCCTGGAAAGTGACTGGGAGAGACTGCACACTGCACAGTCTCAGTGGCCAAGAGGAAGACTGAGCCCTAGAACTGTGCAATCCACAGTTGGAATAGCCTGTACTACACACTGTGTAGTCTCAAAGGCCAAGCCTCAACTTGTGCTTCTGGATTACGCAATGCCCAGTGGGGCATTGTGAAAAATGGCCAAGTGTGGAAATGCCTAGTGGAAGTGTGGGAAACAAGCATATTTGAAAGATAATGAAAGTAAAAACATAGTTATGAATAGGTGTGAATGGATTAATTTTAATCAAGTGAAGAAACTTAAAAAACGGAAGAGAAAACAAATGTGCAAGGAGAGTCACTGAAACGATGGATGCCAGTGTGCAAAAATAAGAAAATCAATATGACACTTACGAAAGGAAATCAACAAACTGAAACAACACTTCTACAAGTTGATAAAAGTTAAAATTCTAACAACGATGAAGAGAAACAATAAAAACAATACTCATAAAAGCGAAATGAAAACAATTGACAGAAAATGTGGTAAAAGATGACAAAATCAAAACTCACCTCGAAAAGTGACATCAACTCCACCAAAGGTTCCTTGATCTCCTCGAGAATGATAGAGATCTAGGATATAATGTAAAAATGAGCTCTAGAGGCATCTATTAAATATATTTGGGTGGATTGGGGTTTATGATGTGTGTGCCTAAAATCAAGGAAAAAGCAACACTTGGCAGAACTTTCTAAAAATAGGTATTGTGCCACCTATGGGAAACTAATGATGAATCCTACTTTCTAGGGATTGATTTTTGATTTTTTTTCTTTTTTCAGGAAAATTTCCATGAACACTTTCTGAAAGATTGCACAATTCTAGGGAACTAGGAAACTTTCTAGCTTAGTGCACTACACAGTTTCTAAGCTCATTTATGGATTGTACAATTTCTTGGCTTAGTACTAGACTTCCTTCCATGACTACGCAGTTTTTGAGCTCAAGGCATAACTTCTAGTCTATATTATGCAATTTCAATCATTAAGGCTGAGTTACCCTCATGGATTGTGCAGTTTCTGGATTCAAGGCTAGAACCATTGTAAGCCCAAATTAGGAGGTTAGCTTGTGACTTAGAAATATCAGCTAAGTGTCAAAAAAGCAAACAAAAGCATAGATGAAAGGGATAATTCTCAATGAAAACATGAATACTTGACGAAAATTAAAGATAATCTCATGTCAACAGAAAGGAAGGCTCCAAAATCAAAGCATAGGAAACATTTTGAAGGGTGGTTGTAGTCGCTACAACACTTGGTGACACATTGGTAGAAATCCAACTCTTTGTATGGTCTTGTATCATGTAAGATAGGTCTAAATCTTAAGGAAGTATTATTAATTTTATTGATTATCGTAGCTTCTTCACTTAACTTGCATTAAAGATATAATCCCTACCATTCTCTTCATCGGCAACACACTAAACCAAGCCAAGTCAGACTAAGCTGTTTCGATTGGGGATGAGGATTATATAGATGCACCAGTGAAAATAAATGTTATAGTTTTTGTTTTCATCTTTGGTGTTTCTTTGCTTCTAGATAGCTTGGACAGTACCCCATTGAAGTCGCTTCAACAACACAAACATTTCTCCACTGCCAATGAGCCTGGATAGTACCTCGGCAGAGTTGCTTGCTTCACCCCTTTATGCAGGAATCCTTTCTCTTTTTTTCCTTTAGTTTGTTTTTTTAATTTTTTTAATTTTGTTCATAGAACTATGCATAAGCACTTATTTATTAAACAAGGTGGAAGAGGGATCCTGACTTATTGATAGCAGAAGAGGTTGTCCCTTCAGAGAAGGATTTTTATTTATACCTTAGACAAACTTATTAAGGTTTTCCTCCCCTCCTTACTCTAATTTACTTAACTTGCAAGGATTAACCAAAAATAAAAGACTGATTAGATTAGGTGGTACTAGTTATAAGTTCAAGGATCATTATTCCACCATAGTTTTCTCTGATAGGAATGCATTTTTCATAAAAGTATCATCAACTAAAAGAATGAAAAAGTCATGCTAAGAGAGGGAATAAACAGATAACCAAGCATTGATAATAGAAAAAATTCCTCGTGGACTTCACCATGCTTGCTTCAGAAACCAAACACAGTGTTATGCGAAATCTATCCTATGACTTAAAGAAAATAAACAAAACAAAACAAAAGAGCAAAATGGAAAGTAAATCAAAGTAAAAAAACAAGTAAAAGTAGCATATAAAAACAAAAAAATACTCCTTCTCCTAACCTAATCAAATAATAGGCTAGACTCATGTAAAATGAAACTTCTAGTGTAGCCATTGGTACATTGGCTGGCCTATGTAAGCGAGGGAATTTGTATCAAGAAAAATATTCACCAATAAACATAAACAAGAAATATAATACAATGCAAACCAAAACGTTCAAAATTTGAAAGTGCATGTAGAAAAGTATGAAATAAATAGACACATAAGACAATCTGCAGATGCTTTATGGTGTTTTGACACACCGCAACTTGGAGATACACAACAAAAAACTTTTGAATTGTGGAAGTAGGTGAACATAAAGAAAGAATAAAACTTTTGTTTTTAAACCGTGCTCACTAGGTATGGTTCCTCCAATGACTGAGAAATATGATTGTGTAATGCAGATGGAGGATGCAAAATTTGTGAGAGAGATTTATTTTCATTGTGCACAAAAGAGTGATGAGGGGCCTTGAGAGATACATCATTGTTCTGATCGAAATTGGAAATGAGCTCAATATTGAGAGAACCTGTCATAACCATCAGCTCGGGCTAAAGTGCCTCAACAACTTGAGGAAGTTCCAAATCATCAGAAGGTAGATCATCAAAGGCCGGTGGCATAGAAAAATCAACAGTCGAAAAATAAAAATTGTGATTGGATGAAGTAGTGAAACGATCATGACAACAACGATTAGAAAGTTCAATATAAAAAATAGAGGCATCCTCATGATTTGATGAATCATAAAGAGGGGAATATGGAAAACAAGAAATTTAACCCTCTAATTTTTCAGAATGATGAGATGAAATATTGGGGAAATTTAAAAGGGAAGATTTTTCCTCTTTGCATTGGGTTGAAAAACTAACATTCCAAAAGTTCTAAAAATGACTAGAAGTAATAATATCATCAGAAACTAAATTTTCGAGAGATTCAATAGGAATGACATAATCATAGGAAATGTTAGGATAATGAGGGAGAGGTGCAAAGGAGAAAGATCAACCTTCATCGCATATTCTTGTTCAGATGTGGACTCCCACACATAGACATCGTAAATAATATCACAAGCTTTCTGCGGAACACCAATTCCATCCAAAACTTGATCTTCATGGACATTTAAAGAAACATTCAAAATAGGTGAAAACAACAACTTAGCATTTGGAGGACAAAAGGAATATAAGGATGGAGGATGAGGAGATAACACTCCATTGCAAACATCAGATTCACATTCCAAACTTGTGCTATAACTTTGAGTATGTGGGGTGGGAGAAGATTGTGGTAAATCAACAGATGAATTATCAAGTTTTCCTACCTCAACCTACGGGACTTGAGTTGCTTGATTAGAAAGAGAGAGAGAGTCACTCAGAATGGCAACTTTGACCATCGCAAATTTTGAAGCTCTAATACCACAATATGTTGGGAGACATTCGAAATATTGATATTTGTGCAGATACATCGAAATGTGAACAAGAAATTTGAATTTTGCTTTCATTAAAGCGCAATCAAAATGTCTTCAGAAAACTCAAAGCAAAATGAATGAAACAATCATGGAAATCATCAAGAGATTCATCAGGTGATTTTCATAATCACATAATTTTCTTGAACACATATTTGTAATAATACCTATGAAAGACGTGGCAAAGTTTTTTGGAAATATGTTCAAAAGATTTTATGGAAGCAACATACAATGTGTAGCACCATTCCCTTACGCGCCCTTCGAACATAAGAGTGAACAATTTACAAGAAGGTTCCTCACAATGAATATGTGCAAAGAAGGTTGTTTCACACTTGCTATCAAATTTAGTATTTGACAAGTCATTAATGATTTCCACCAACACTTTTTGTTTTTAATTTTTAGAAAAAAAATGTCGGGGCTAAGATATGGGAGGAAGCCATTAATGAGAGCATAAAGTTCTAATAGACTTCATGGACTCAACTTATCATCTGGCCCTTGTTCTAGTGCCAGAAATGTTGAAAGTGCTGGACCTACCGATATTCAAGGGATATCCCCGATATGAAGTGCTAATTAGACCTCACACTATTTGGAGTAGGAGTCCCAGCTATGGGGTGTTAATGATATTCCGTGGTTGCAAATACACATAGAGTGCTGCACAATTTGTTTGGTGAGAACAAGTGTGTGACCCTACAAAACATCAAGTACGATGCATGAAGGTTCCAATACATGAAGGGAAAATGAAGTGAGCCCCTTAGAATCATGTAATAGTATGCAACTTGAAAGGAACACAAGAGCATAATGATATCCCAAGATAATATGCATAATAGTCCACAAGCTAACAATGATGAATTAATACAAAAACACACATTCAACAAGATTCATACAAATGCAAATGAAATAGTTCATAAACATAAGCGTAAGTTAAATAACATACATTGCAAATACAACAAGAATAGTCCTACTATATTCAAAACATAGGCATGAAAGCATGACGGATGTGAGATTTTACTAAAAGTGAAAGTTCCAATCATACATACACCATTGATGAACCACCAGCCCCTATAGTGGAACATGAATTCAACAACACTTTCTCCTCCATGCTATGGAGAAGCCAAGGCTCTCACAAAACTCCCAAGCTCTTTCGAAGCCTAAACCTAGCCAAAAGATTGGCTGCCAAAATCCCTTTACATGAGTTATGAGGTTCTATTTATAATAAGAAGGGGCGACCCTTCAACTACCCTTTGTGACTTTTGGACTACCCTCATGACTCTTCAACTTATTTACGAAATAACTCATTACATTAGAACATGAGTCTTCACATTCCAATATTGACACTTGGAATTCCACTTACAAATTAATTAAAAATAATATTACAATTTACAATCATACCCATATAAGACAAAATAAGGTAGAGATAACTTGAGATCCTAACAAGACAAAATACTATGATGCTTGATTTTGGGGAAACTCTAGCTCAACAACTTCCACTTGACGTTTTTCAGTCACGTAGCGGTGCCTAGCTTGGTACAATGCGATGACATCCCCAAACTAAGTGATAGTGTCTGGATGGAAGCAGACTCCAACCTCCATAGAATCCAATATAAATATTTGGAACCAATTTCTACTTCCTTCCGAGGCATGATCAACATTTTCCACACTTAGATAGGGCCACCAATTTAGTTTTGCATGTTCTTTCTATTCACTTCCAAGTCCTCCTTGGTGGAAATCTATCTTAGTTTCTCCAAGTATTCCTCTATATCCTTCTTGACCTAGTTCTTGGGTTTGGCTTCAGCAAGTGATCTAAATGATGGGATCTTATGGGTCTTCACCAAGGAATCCAAATTGTTGTATATCTGTGCATACGAGGTCTAACTGTTACCAATGAATGAGGCCAGTTGTTTGTTGTTTTGGATCAAGATCCACACTCTTTCTTTCTCCACCTCTGCCTGTGGCTTCATTTTCTTACCCAAGTCAAGCGATTCCCCTTTGTATCGCATTGTCCATTCATGCATGACAACGATTGTAGCTTGCACATTTCTGAAAGTTTTGACAAAGTTTTTACACTTCTATTTCAAGCCAAGCATGTAGAAATTTTCCTTATTCACAGTAACAAGCTCCTCATAGAGAACTTCCATGGCCTATCCAAGTGTTGATACTTCATTAAGTATCATTGCCTTCATTTCCTCCAAGTGGACCTGTGCGGAAGCTACGTTTTGAGCTGTTGTGCGAAGCTGTTCAACCTATTTCTTAGCAACCTACAAGTTCTTTGCCAGTTTCTTATTCTCGACCATCACACGCTGACTGTTTGACTTTGTTGCACCTGTGAATGGCAAGTTGGCTGAGGCAATGAATTTGGGATCTCTCCTAGTGTCTTCCACAATTACCCTTCCTCTCATAAAAGCAGGAGATGCAAGATCATCCAAAAAATTCTTCCTACATGCTTGTACAATATTCTTTTGGAGTTCATTTTATGAAAGATTGTACGTGTCCATAACCAGATCATCGTGAAGAGGAACAACTTCCCCTTACTTTCCTAGAGCTGACTCTAATGCTGAAGGTGGTAGTGATTGAATAATGACCTATTGTGTGCTAGGCATTAAGTCAACATCTTGATTTTGCAGATTTGGTTACGCCTCCATTTCATCAATCTCTATTAGATTTTCAATCTACTAAGAAATCTCCTGATCCTACATCTATCTGCCCTCCTCCTCTGCTGATTTCTAGTCTTGTTCTTGCTCTTCAACTTGTTTCTGCATCGTTTCTTCTACGATTGCATGTTTCCTTTATTCTTCTTCCTAATTTTGCTTCTCTTCTTATTCTGCTTTTATTTTTCTTCCTCCAAAATCCTTCGCTGCTCTTCTTGGTTCCTCCTTTCTACTCTCTGAATCCTCTGTTTCCTCATTGCCTCGATTGCGAAATTTTCTTTCATAATAGTTGGATCCACTTTCATCTTGGGACTTGTTTATCCTATTGGAATGTGAGAAACCTTTCTATTTCCTTTATCCCACATGAGGTTTCTCCCTTCTGTTGGCACTGCTTCTAGAGTTGTTTCCTTCTGTGGGGTGACCTATGAAGTTCTTGAAAATTTGACTAGCTCACGGGTCTTGGAGGAATTATAGATATTCTTCCATGGATTATCCTACTACCAATGAAATGCCCCATTGAGCCACTGAAATTGAATTATTACAAATACCACGAGGATCATACAGACTAAAGTCTCGAGTACCAAATGAAAACTTCTCTATCATCTTTCCTTCAGTATCTGCAAATTTTAGGTTCTTTATCTATTACAATCCAATTTGAATAGGAAGTGTTGGCCAAGGTGTTTTCTTATTCTTGTGCAAAGCAGCTGATAACCTTGTGGCAAGATGATATGACACTTATTGCATGAGAAGATTGTCAATGGTATACCTCTGCAAAACATTCGGCTACTTCTCTCTACCGAACACTCTAAGGAAGGTGCCATCCCATGATGCAAACCAATTTGCGATCTCTAATATTGCCTCCATTGCCACAGGTGACAGCAAGGTGGTTCTTCCTCAAAGATCATCCTATATATTGAGACAATCTAATTGATGACATATGTACATGGGAATGCTAGATATCTACATGCAAACCAATGTAGCCCTGATCTCTGAACCTTAATGTATAGTTGTCGGTCCTCTAGATTTGTTGTAAAGTCCTTTGCTGAAAAAGCCTAATTTACTCTCTTCCATGTAAGATCTAAGTCCTTTTCTACATACATTTGAGTGTGAGGGTATACTCATAATTTTACTAGCTTTTTCTCAACTACTTCCTCGGAACTACTCTCAGTGGTATATTTTGAAGAAATTAACTTAGGTACCATGGTAGAAATGACTGTTGGAGAGAATTTCTCAACAACTGTGGTACCTTTGGGAAAAAAAATACACTCATGCAAAGAAAACATTAGTCTTTTGCAAATATACAAGAACAGGAAGAAAACCGATGCACTAGTGAGAAACAATTGCATAATTTTATTGGGAAAGGGAAGGGGCCTGGCCGTGGGAACTACAAATTGCATAGTTTGAGTAACCAAGGTGCATCCTAATGCTTGAGACTACACAATGCATAATCTAGCCTCCACAGTGATTGGGAGAGACTGCACATTGGTAGTCTAAGTGGACAAGAGGCAGAATGAGCATTCGAAATCCACAATGCGCAATTGGGTCAACTTATTGTGCATACTGCATAGTCTCATAGGCCAAGTCTCATCTTGTGTTTCTAGATTGCATAATTCCCAATTGGGCACTGTGAAAACTAGCCAAGGAAAGTGTGGATCTACCTAGTAGAAGTGTGGGAAACAAGAAGATCTAAAAGATAATGAAAGTGAAAACAATATCTAACTAAGTGTGAATGGATCATTGTAAATCAAATGGAAAAAATTAACAAATGGAAGGATAAAAAAATGTGTGAGCGTTGCTGAAATGATGATCGTCAGTGTGCAAGCAAAAAAAAAATCAATGTGACACTTATGAAAGGAAAACAAAAAAATGAAACAACACTTCTATAAGCTAATACAAGTTAAAATGACAGAAACCATGAAGAGAAACAACCAAAATAACACTCATACAAGAAAAATGACAAAAATCCAATGAAAAAGTGATAAAAGACAAAAAAGCCAAAACTCACCAAAACGTGATGAGAAATCCATCAAAGGTTCCACTATATCCTCGAGAATGCTAGAGCTCTAATATCAAATGTACAAATGAGCTCTAGAGGCATCTATTAAATAGATTTGGGTGGATCGAGGTTTATGATGCACATTCCTAAAATAAAGGAAAAAGAGATACTTGCCATAAATTTCTAAAAATAGGGGTTGTGCCACCTTCAGGAAATTAATGATGAATCCCTACTTTCTAGGGATTTCTTTTTTCTTTTTCTGAGAAACTTTCCATGCACATTGCCGGGAAATATTGCACAATTTTGCGGAACTGGGAAACTTTCTGGCTGAGTGCATTATGTATTTTTTGAGCTAAATGATGGATTGCAAAATTTTTGGGTTTAGTACTTGGATGCCTTCCATGTTTGCACAATTTTTGAGCTCAAGTAAAAACTTCTAGCTTGGATTGCACAATTCCAATCATCAAGGCTAGCTTGCCCTCATGGATTGCGTAATTTCTAGAGACAAGACCATAATTGTTGTAAGGCCACGTCAGAAGGTTAGATTGTGACTTAGAAAGCTCAACTATTTTGTTGTAGCACCATTTACCACTCTTGGTAGATTTGATGCATTGATTATGGCATAGGGCAACCCTTCCTTTCCAGACTTGCTCCAAAATCTAATTTTTTTATTTATTTATTTCCTATACGCTACTTTTCCCTGTGTTAAAAGCATGTATACACGATTCAGAAGACACCCAACCTATGTACATGTGTTATAACACTTAAAAATAATAAATCTCCTTAATTTCGGGTGGAGTTTATGGGTTTTACCTATTACTCACCTACTATAGCACGTGGCCCAACTATTTCCCAACTGAAAAAACTAACTTGGAGAAGTATAAATAAACCTCCATGGGAAGGCCTAAAGGGGAGAAGAGATGAGATATTGATATTATAGTTGATTGATCCTTGATCGAGTCTGATGAAATCCCTATGCCTCCATCACTCCACAAGCTTTAAGAAACTCTTGTTTCCTCTTTTGAGATATCCTTGATCCCTCTTGTGATATCCTTGTGTATGTTGATGAAGGAATATTGTTGAGGCCGGGAAAGGACAGATCTAGAGGACGGTTCTTCTTGGAGCTGGAGGAAGACTCAGGTTCTAGTTTTCCATCTTTCTTGTAGCTTACATAAATAAAGAAATGATGTTATGTTCATGATATTTATCGTGTTTATGCATTGATACATGTTGTGATTTGTTTATAAATCTTATATTAATGCATAATTGTTCATTTTCTTATATGATTTAACATATATATCATGAATATGCTTTATGTTACTGCTATTGTATATGATTTTCTTGGATAATTCATAGGTTTCAAAGGCATTGGAGGAAGCAGAGGGTTTGAACCCTGTGGGATCTACCCAAACGTAGGACCTCCAGGTAAGGTCACTTCTTCCCAGTTCAGTATTATAATAATTTAGATTGTTTGTCTAAGCATTTCTTGATATTGTTTGGCTTCCACTCTATTGGGGTTTTCAACCCAAGACCCTAGGGTGTTCCCACCCACAATAGAATTGGTGACTCCACTGTGGACCGAACCCAAAATCTTTGGTTTCACGAGTTTTAAAAAAGGGAGCTTATGAATTGATTGAATTTGAAGGAAACAAGTTGGCAGAGCCCAAAAATGGGCTCTAACTTAAGAAGTACTTTTCTCTGGCTTTGATCGAGCATTTACTTGTTTGTATATATTGCATGATTGTACATATCTATCTATCAGTTTTGGTGATGTTGATATTTTTGATCTCCTTTGACAAGTACTGATGGATGATGCGATATATCTAGGGTTCATCGATGGTGCCAGTAGACACACCTAGAACCTTGCTTCCACGGATTGGGTGATTTATTTCTATCTAGCCAATTGATGGTTTTGAGAGCAGTATGTATCAGTCCTGCTTCGAATAATATTGCTGAATATACTGCTATTATTAATTTACTATCTGAAGCGATATCTCTTGATACTGATTCGTTAGTAGTTTATTTAGACTCACAACTGGTGGTATCTGAATTGAATAACATCTATTAGATACGAGATCATTGTTTGTATCGCCAATTTCTGAGAGTGAACTTATCACAAAGATCATTTGTTTACATCACATTTTTTCACATTCCACAATCATAAAATTCCTTAGTAGATTCTATAGCTAATCAAGCATTGGATTGAAATATAAATAATTCATCAAATTAAAAATCGAAGTATCATCTATATATATGATCATCATAAAACCATCTGTATATAGATATAGTTTTTTGTGTCCAAAATAATATACAAAATGTTGGCATTATGATACAGGTGTTGTCCTTGATGGAAACTCTCTCAGATGACAGTTCACAGTGCAGTAGTTTAATAACAAAGGATTACAGATCAAACTCCAAGGAATGAAGAAAGAGAGGTATACGCTAGTTCACTTTGTCCAAGAAGCGTATACACGTGGGTTAACAGAACAAAAGCAGCGTATAATTTATACACGCACTTTCATATGAGGAAAAGCGCGTACATGTTGGAAAACCAAGTATTTGATCCAAGGTATTGGTCCAAGGTATTTGGTCTGAGGTATTTGATCCAAGGTATTGACCCTAGGTATTTGGTCCAAGGTATTGAAAAGGGCCTAAGAGTATATAAGGAGAAGAAGATCATTAGGCAAGGAGTGCAAGCAATAAGATTCTAAGGAATACTTCTATTTGAAGTATATTCTATGTTGCAAGGTTATGTTTGGGACTAGATCTAAAATATTTATGTGCACCTTGAGTTCAATATTGGATGAGGATCATGAGACATGAAATGACTTATTCTTGAATGATCTGATATTGGTTGAGACTAGATCTGATGTTTGGCACCTATTTTATTTGTTATCTATCATGATTTGGGTTCGTCTGATGTCTGTAATTGCAGAAAAGTTCTGAGTCAATATTTGTAGCTTTGTACGCAGGTTTGTCTCAGCCAAAGAGCGTATACACACAGGTTTGGTTCTTTTAAGTAGTGTATACAAAAGAAAAGATTCTCTTCAGATCTGATTGATCTATCTGATAAAATTCTGTTATTTTACTGTTGTCTGTCAATAAAGTCTTCTTAGATCTGAATGTAAAATTGAATGCATAAGGAGGTTGGCATTTGATTGATTGATTGTATAAGTGAGAAGAAGTGATCTCTGTCCCCACCTGTGTAAAGCTCTGAAAGTTGATAGTAGATATTCAGAATATTGATAATTGGTACAAACTTGATTGAAAAGTTTATGTTTGTAGTATTTTGAAGGTATACGTAAGTTCAATTAACAGAAGTGGCGTATACATGCAGTTTGCGTGCAACCAAGTAGCATATACACTCTAATGCATGATTTTTGAGGTTACAACTAGTTCTGAATGATGATGCAAGGTTCTAGGTTCAGCACAGTGTTTTGGTGTCAGTGATATGATTGTTTAGATTATTTGAATATTTGTTGATGCAGTTTGAGTTTAAAAGTTATGTGGGTCCAGTGTGAAAATTTGATGAAACGTGGCCTTCAGATTGTGGTGTTGTGATAAAGGAGTATCCAATCTGAAAATTCATGAAACATGGTCCCTAGTGGAAGAGTGGAGTTTTTCTGTAGGCTGGCACCTATGTACTAGTAAACATATTGGCTAGTACAAGAGCTAGGGGGTTGTAGCTCCCTTCCAATAGAAGATGTAGAATGAGAGAAGGTTGTAACCTTTTGCAGGTAGAAGCCTACATACTGGTATGCATCTGGACTAGTACAAGATCGTAAACAGATTTTCTTATTATTAAAAGAAGACAGAGACAACATTAGCAGGTGGTTTTTACCCACATTGGCTTTCCACTTACATCTTGGTGTTCATGTGTGTTGCTTATGTGTGATGCTTTATTCTGCTTTTAATGCACTGTCTAATAAATCTCTGATATACTGGTTTAAGATCAACACATGATAAATTGTCTAAATCACAAATTCTATGGATATACGCTGGTTTTCTTAATCACAATCGCGTGTACACGCTAGTTCACTTCACTGAAGTAGTGCATATTAATCTATTTCAGAAATAAAATTATTGATCTAATAATATTGATTCACCCCTCTTTCAGTATTATTTTCAACAATTGGTATCAGAGTGGGTCCTTTAGAAGAAGCTTGATCGCTTGAAGGGAGATCCATCAACATGAATAATCAAGAAAGCATGGGATCCATCAGAACACCAATCTTTGATGGGAGCAACTTTTTTTATTGGAAAATAAGAACCACAACCTATCTACAATCACTTGGAATGTATGTCTCGAAAATTGTGGAAGGAGGATATACATTTCCAAAAAAAAATTCCTACATATGTGGTAGGTAAAAAGCAATATGAAACCAATGCCAAAACTGTCAATACTTTATTGGGAAGTCTATCACAATTAGAGTTTGTCAAAGTCATGCAGCTCAAATCAACCAAAGAAATATGGGACAGAATCGTTCTGAGCTATGAAGGATACTCTCAAGTAAAACATGCTAAGCTTCAAACTCTCAAAATTCAGTATGAAACTCTTAAGATGCACAGTGATGAAAGTATAGCTAGCTACTTTTTATGTATAGATGAGGTTGTTAATTGTATGAAGAATCTGGGTGAGGAAATCAAGAAAGTTACCTTAGTTGTGAAAGTTTTGAGATCCTTATCTACTAAGTTTGAATCAAAAGTGTCTACCAAATAAGAAAAATAGGATATGTAGATTATCACTATGACACAGCTTCACAGAATTTTAACTTCCTTTGATATGAGAAAAGGAAGACCATTAGATATGAGAGAAGCTGCATGTAAAGCCTTAGCAAAAGGAAAGGAAGAAGACAATGAATCGGGACATATTTCAGAAGAAGAAGATGAGGTAAACTTTGTCAAGAAGCTTCAACGAGGTTCTGGAAGGTTTAGAGGTAAGCTACCCTTCAAATGCTTTGCTTATGGTAGAGTTGGTCATTATGCTACCAGATGTTCTCATAAAGATAAATATGAAAAAGGAAAGGAATATGCAAAAGGGAATAGAAAACAAGTTGTGAATAAAAGGAATTACTATACTCATGAAGATAGCGATGGTTTATCTAATGGTGATGAAGATGAAACTGGACAAGATTACAGACTTCTCATGGCTTATGATAGCAATGATTTTTGGGATAGTTTAGAAGAGAATAGTGATGGTTTATCTAATAGTGATGATTATAGACTTCTCATGGCTTATGACGATGATAATTTTTGGGATGCTTTAGAAGAGGAAGACCTTCATGAAGAAATCTCTAAACTTAAAATTTGTTTAGAAGAAAAGAATATGATTATAGATACCTTGACATACCAACTTGCTAAAAAGGAAAAACACAATGAGAAACTAGAATTTGAAATTGTGGATCTAAGAAAGGATCTTGAGAAAACGAAATCTCTCAATTTTAGATTTGCTAAAGGATAAAAAACTTTAAATGAAATTATCAAAGTGTTATAGAAATTTTTGGGCACTGCAAACCCAATCATAAATGTCCATAAATTGAGGGCTCCTAATTCCCTAAAAGTGTTGCTTCACTACCTAAAGGAACAAGGTCAGCTGATTACATCATCTCCCAGAAGTTCTCCACAGAAAACTGCTTAGAAATGGTCAAAACTGGACCATACTAAATGCCCAGTGCAGAGGGTGTGATGCATATCACCTTCCCAGTGTAAAGGGTACGATGCATACTGGATGGCCCCTCTCTAGGGTGCGATGTGCGAGGATGGACAAATGGTAGAGACAGTTTACGAGGTGGAAGATCATAGAATCTTCCAGAAACTTCCCCTCTGACACTTTCCTCTCTGATTTCGACCAGGGATGAGTAAGAGATCATCAATCTCCAAGTGGAATCAAGAACTATCAGAGAGAAGACACGAATCAAATTCCCAGAAGCTGACTCACTCCCCTACAATCATCTATATATGGATCCCTCATCACAGAGATACAGAGGCTGGAATCTTGTATCTTGTAGAGAAGTGTTGTTGGTTTTCTGGTGTAACATCATAGTGTTGGGTGATCTAAGCATTACTTGAGGTGAAGAAGGGCTTTCTTGCTGGAGGATGATGGTGGGTCAGAACAATTGGTTGTAATCCTCTTGCTATTCTTGATATTAATAAAGTTATTCAAGTTTTCCTCCACATTCTTGTACATTTGATTGTATATGCATTTGTGTGGTCAATACATATCTGGTCCTGTGTTGTTTATGAATATAGATCTTTGTTCTTCGATAGTATTGTGCTGCTTTGATTCCATAGGTGCTCTCTGAAGTTGTGTAGACAAAGAAGGAGTGACAAAGATCTATCGAGAAGGAGAGGAACCGAGAAAGGAACCAAGCGCAAGACAAAGGTTGGTGTCCTTTGTTCCCCTCTTGTCTATTTTTCATAAAGGAAAGCGAAAGTAGTTTTAACTTGTTTGTTTCTAAGATAGCTACCAGTCTTAGTGGGAATAGCAGCTCTAAGTGGACAACTACGTAACAAATGGGACTCCACTGGGACGAATGATGTTTGTCTAGTCTATTTTTGTTTGTTTTATAAACTTACAGATGGAGCCTGAAGTCAAGCCAGCTAGCCTTCAAACTGCATTTGCTATGCAAGTGAAAAGTAGATCAATGCTGCTTTAGTCTATCTCTGGGTTTTGTTTATAAATCGAGCAATCAATTTGCAAACACTCTAATTGCCCTAAGTGGTGGCTCTAGTAACCTCCTTATATTAACCCCTGTGATTTATATTTACTGAAGATCACTTACTCGGCCTAAATCCTTGAACTGAACTACAAATTGTGAGTAAAGACTAGATAAAAGTCTCACACTACCATCGCACCCTCTCTTCAAGGTAGTTTGTATGCATCGCACTTCCCGTGTGCAGTAGGTGAGATGCATACTGGATTCCCTGTGTGACAGGTGTGATGGTCAGGGAAGGTTAATTTTACCTTTAGAATTTGGTTTTTCTTCACTCTTTTTAGTTCTATTAAGGAGTTTTGCTGTCTGTGGTCAGTATATCTCTGTGGAAACCCCCTTCTCTTCCATTATTCTGCCTCCATTGTGCAAAGAACTGTAAGTGTTTTTATGTATTGTGTGCCATTTTCAGTTCTCTTTTACAAAGAAGTAGCGTAATCAGACTGTCGTTCCTTGATCTGAAAATGTCATAAGTGTCGTTTTTAGTCATAGAAG
This sequence comes from Pinus taeda, assembly GCA_000404065.3. NCBI lineage: Eukaryota > Viridiplantae > Streptophyta > Pinopsida > Pinales > Pinaceae > Pinus > Pinus taeda. Next base: position 27,803 of record APFE031732266.1, read on the forward strand.
AGAATCCCATTGTTCTTGATAGTTGATTGCACTGTTACTCTTGTATGTGATTTGAATTAGTAGTTTTTCAAGTGTCGAAAACAGTTTTCAATTCAAAATCGCAAAGTGTCATCCTTATCTTCGCTTCATTTTGAAAAGAAATTTGTTAGTATTGTCGCTTTGAAAAATAATTCAGATTTGCACTTAGGTTCTTCTTGTCATTCATATATTAAGAAGGCTGAAAACAAATACATGCATGTGCATTTTCATTTAGACTGCTTGGTTTGATTTAGGACAGTGCATTTAGTGTGTGCTCTGTGCTATTTGTTGAAAGACCCTCAGTTCTCTTTCCTTAGTAGCTAGGATTTTCATTGCCCAAAAGAAGATTAAACAGTTGTTTATCATCTTAGACTGCATTTTAGGAATTGTATATACATCACGTGGTGAACCTGAAAGGCAAATTTTTAAACAAGATCAACTATAAAATAAATTTAATGAATCTAAAAATGCTTTGGAACCTAACGCACAACATCTAGAAGTCTAGGCTAGAGACTTATTCCAGCGTCATAAAACCTGGTAACTGTTGTTTTCATTGTTGGTTAGGTGATTCCTCCACTTTGAGACGACAAGTGCCAGTATGGACTTGTTCTCCCACGTACCATCAAGTATATATTAGGAGACCACAATAGGCTATATCCTTTATCCTTAGGAAGTCATGTCTGCCGCCCTATCGATCACAATGCACTAAACACAACATTCGGGAAGATTGACTGCCGTACCGTAAAAAGTATTATGTAGTTTTGTGATTGGTTTGGTAATCCCTCTGCCTAGATTTCCAGAGAAGTCTCTTTCGTTCCTTTTCAGAATCCTTAAAGGAAAAGGTCCATCTGAGCACTTGTCACTTCAGGCTCATTAAACATCGAAGGCGACTAGAGTCATATTTTGTTTTTTCTCGACTCTTAAAAATTGAACAAACAAGTTGTGTCAAATCATCTAAAATTCATTTAATTCGGAAACATTTTCCCCTTTTATTTTGAGTTGATCGAGTAATCGGCAATCGTGGAAGAAAGTCAATCAAAACCCCGTCGTTCATGGAGACTCACGAGTCAACTGTTGTTGACTCCAGAAACGAAACTATTCCGGACAAAGCGAACTCATTTGACTAGATCAAAGTCCCCTAGGTTACTTGGGGCAAGTACTCCGACATCCTCAGAGACTCCGGTTACTCCGAACATTTCTGGTATCCCTGCCTCTACAGAAGAAATTCTGCAGCAACAAAAGGACATTACAACTTATCCTAGTGTGACGGTAAACGCTTCTATTCCTGAACCGGCTCCATCTACAGCTGATTCAGAAGGTGTTACTCCCCAAACATCTGTCGCTGCAAGGATTATATCTTCTTCAGCACCAAAATATTTTATGGACCTGATGGTCTACCTCTTCCTCCTGGATTGATTACCATAGAAGAGATTGTGGAAGATCCTCCAACTAACACTCCAACGCAATTTGGAGTTGGGATCACCCTATATCCTTCTCCATCAGAAGTTATTCTCCCACCATTAGAAGTTCCTAAAGAATTGCTAAGGAATCTTTTGGATAGGCTTAATATGTCTAAACAACCGTCGACATCTAGGACTGTGTCATCCAACATAGCAGCGGCAGAAATTCCTGCTGCTACCCCGACAATGTTTGCTAGCGTGCCATCTATCCCAAATAGCTCTCAATCATTTTATGAGTCCATCCAGGGGTTGTTTCGACAGTATGGACTGTTCCTGTTTGTTCGTCCAGAATTGTATCTGGAATCTCTTACGTTGAGTCTTGACAAATTGATCCTTCACAGTGTCAATTTGGGCAAGCTGGTCCCCAAAGGCAAATCATTCCTTTGAGTACCGGATTACCATCGTATGGAGGGCCGTATACCCTTTCATTGCCTTCTTCGGAAGGACAACCATGCGAGAGTTCACAACAAAATTTAGGTTATGCTGGAATTACAACTAGTGGTTGGGTGCCAACCCTGCCTCAACAACCAAGAGTTGTATACTCAATGCAACAAAGTTTTCCTATGATGAATATCCCCACTACACCGGCTATTGTGGCAGTTTCACAAGTACAAGTGTTACCAATTGTATGCCAACCTCAAGTTTCTCAGGTTATAATGCAACAACCTCTCATACCTACGACACAACCACAATCACCAACTAGTGGAATGACATAGGTTCAAATGGGGACCATCACCCCCCATCGTGGTCAAACAGTCAGTACTGGACAACAGCTCATGGCTTCACAACCATGGCTGGTGCAATACCAACAACCGCAATTCCAACAAGCTTACCAAGGATATGAGCAACAAGTCTTTGCAAGTTAATGGGCAGTCCGTATAAACAAAACAAACAATACAACCATATTCAAATGGTTAATAACCCAAATTCCCCCCCACCCCAACCTTACACAAGGTACCAGCATTCAAATGCATTATGCTGGTATGCAAAGACCAACTGCTCAAGCAATTCCATCTTATCTTGGGTATGCTTAGCCAAGCCTAAATCAACGGTTCCTTTTATGGAAACTTTAGAGTTACCAGATCTAAATCGACTAATGAACGATCCAATTGCCTACACCCCTTGGTGGCTGGCGATTCTGCATAAACTTCCATATGATATTCCTAAATTTAATGGAAATCCAGGTGAAGACCCGTCAAATCATGTGATGACCTTTCATCTGTGGTGTTCATCCAACACCCTCAATGATGATTCGATCAGACTTCACCTCTTTCAGCAAACGTTAACTGGTCCGTCAGCAAAATGGTATATCGAATTCCCTAGAGCTTCGTTTGATAACTTCAGTACCCTAGCCACAACCTTGTTAACCCATTTTCAGTTACCCATAAGGTACGAAATAGGAACTGAGCTGCTTACCAATTTCAAACAAACGACAACCACTCACATATCCGATCATATTTATGAGTGACGACGTCGTCGTAGAATGGTAAAAACATATGTTCCTGATCAGCTATTGGCTAAATGGTTTATTAAGTCATTGTTACCTTCTATTACAGAAGATGTGGCAAAGGGAGGAGTCGTCACTGAAGAGAAAGTCATTTCTCATGCACAATATCTAGACTTGATCTATACTCAGTCTGGCATGCTCTACGATAAAATCCCCGATGCTCCTGGACCAAAATTTTTCGTTCCTCCCCCTCCTAAATCAACCAAAGACTCTCATGCCGATGATGGTGTGGTAGGTACGACAAGCACTAAAACCGTAAAGGCTATGTCGAAAAAGGCCCGCATGGTTTCAAGTCAAAACACAAATGAAGAACTTCTAGCCTCGAGAGTAAATGCCGTGTTGACAGACAAAGGCAAAGAACCCAAGCAACCAGGAGGCAAGAAGAAAAAGAAAGGGAAGAAGAAGAACCAGGAGGAGTTGTCTCCTGATAAATCTTCTGCGAACCCTTCTGGGGATAAGAAACCAAGAAGTCCATGCCTAATATGTGATGAGGATCACTGGACCAAAGAGTGTTCATATAAAGCTGAACTTAGAAAATTCTTCAATAGTTCATAAACCTCGGCTGTATTGACTTATCCATTTCCAAACCCAGGAACAAATCTGGTTGCTAGTGAAAATGCTTCCCTGTCCCAAGTGCTAATGTTGTCGGTTTCAAATAAACTGAATGATGCTCTCATATCGACAACGAATAAAGATTACGGGAATCCACAGATGTCGAACAACAAGGATAATGGTCAACCTAGTAGTTCGACAACAACTTCGACCGAAGTTGTGCCACCCATCATTCCTAAATTAACAATAAAACCGCCAAAGGGAGTAGTACACAAATCGACGTTTAATCCTCGTGCTAGAGCAACACAACACTATAATATAGTGGAGGATCTAGCTCAATCACCCTCCGCAATGTCGACACTTGAGGTACTACAAAATTGCCCATCTCAAAAGCAAGCTTTATTATCAGCAACAGGTGGGATTGACCCAACAGATTCCAATCTTGTGTCTTTTAACCACAAAGGATATGACCCTCAGTTACTGGCTCAATTATCTTTCCTTATTCAAGTGAAAGCCCTCAACAAAACTGTTCATAGAATAATTATTGATGAGGGGGCATCCACATGTATTATGTCGATGAGTTGCTGGAAAACTTTACGGTCTCCAACCTTTTCGCAATCATCAACGACATTAAAAGCATTTGATGGACGAACATACACCCCATATGGGATATTAAGTAACTTGCAAGTTGAATTGGGGGGAAAAACAATAGAAATTGATGTTGAAGTTATCGATA
>APFE031732266.1:34758-136922 GCA_000404065.3 Pinus taeda
ATCAAGAACTATCAGAGAGAAGACACTAATCAAAATCCCAGAAGCTGACTCACCCCCCTACAATCATCTATATATGGATCCCTCACCGCAGAGATCCAGAGGTTGGAATCTTGTATCTTGTAGAGAAGTGCTGTTGGTTTTCTAGTGTAACATCATAGTGTTGGGTGATCTAAGATTTACTTGAGGTGAAGAAGGGATTTCTTGCTGGAGGATGATGTTGGGTCAGAACAATTGGTTGTAATCCTCTTTCTATTCTTGATATTAATAAAGCTATTCAAGTTTTCCTCCACATTCTTGTACGTTTGATTGTATATACATTTGTGTGGTCAATACATATATGGTCCTGTGTTGTTTATGAATATAGATCTCTATTCTTCGATAGTATTGTGCTGCTTTGATTCCACAGGTGCTCTCTGAAGCTGTGTAGACAAAGAAGGAGTGCCAAAGATCTATCAAGAAGGAGAGGAACCGAGCAAGGAACCAAGCACAAGACAAAGATTGGTGTCCTTTGTTCCCCTCTTGTCTATTTTTCATAAAGGAAAGCGAAAGTAGTTTTAACTTGTTTATTTCTAAGATAGCTACCAGTCTTAGTGGGAATAGCAGCTCTAGGTGGACACTATTCCCGGTAACACAAAGTTCAACATTCTCCTTTGATAAAGGCAAGTTTTGGATATAGTGAAGAAGCATCTCAATCACAGAAGCTGTCAACCTCCACCAAAAGCTATCTTGATGCAGCAAAGACCAGTGAACAGTATGATAATCATCAGCAAAGGCATAAAGCTGATCACTAGGTAAATCATACTCAATTTACTTCAAGAATGAATAGAAGCCACAACCAACCTCAGGCAAATCATACTCAATTTTCTCCAAATATGAATATCAATAGAAACTACAATCACCAAGTTAATAGATTCGATAGTTACAGGAACTGCTTTAATGGGAAATGTTTTTCATGTCATAATTTTAGGCACAAAGTTGCTCAATGCATTGCTTACAAAACCATCATGACTAGAGAAGCACGAAAGCAAAGGAATGTAACAACAATCAAGAGAAGTTCCTATAATAACTTTTCTCCTCTTGAAAATGAAATAGAATGCTCAATCTGTAACAACTTTGGTCATGAGGAATCTAAATGCAAGAGCAAATTTTGGCAAACATCTCAAAAGGAGTAAACGCCATTAAATCCAAAGATATGAAGAAGGAAAGAATCTCAAACAAAAAGATGTGGTATAGCCTTGTATGCAGAAGGGAAAGAAAATCAGTGGTACATCGAGAGTGGATGCTCCAAACACATGACAAGTGACAAAGTAAAACTTCACTCATATAATGCCTTAGAAAAAGAAAAGAATGTCTCATTTGGAAATGACATTCCTGTTGTCATAAAAGGAAAAGGTTATGTTTTCTTGAAGGAATAGGTTAAAGCTGGAAATGTTATGTATGTAGATGGTTTAAAGGATAACCTGTTGAGTGTGAGTCAAATGTGTGATCAAGGAAATGAAGTGGTGTTTCGATCAAATGAATGTGTTGTTCATGAGCTTGATACATGAGAGACCATGATCGAAGGTACAAGAACTCCAAACAACTTATACGTACTCAAGGGAGGACAACAACAATGCTATCTAGGCAAAAATGATGAAAATTGGCTGTGGCATAGAAGATTGGGACATCTAATATTTTCTTAAATAAGAAAAGCATGCAGACTTAAGGCTGTTCGTGATCTTCTAGATATCAACATCCTAAAAAATACTATATGCAAACCATGTCAAATCAGTAAGAAAACCAGAGTTCACTTCATAAAAAAAGAAGGGTCAGCTAGTAAGCCTCTTGAACTTGTTGTTGGGTAGCGGAGGTCCTGCATAACAGTTTTGGGGCTTAGAGTCTCTAAGTAGCATAAAAATATTGTAAAACTCCAAAAAATGTAGAGCATGAAATGTAAATGGTTGAGTCAAAGGGTTGTCTGCCCAAGAAATAATATAAAATAATAGGAAGTAAGTCAGTTCGTGGACTATAGGAAGATATAAATAGAGCGAGGCTCTATGGGTAGAAGGCAGCTTTGTGGTATGTAATCTTGGCTCTGATATGTAATGGGTTTTTGAGAAGTAAGGTTTGGAAGCGTCTATAACTTTGAGTCAAGGGTTTGGGTAGTGGATAGAGGCTCTACAGCTGTGTGCACAGAGGTCGAGAAGAGTCTACAACTCTGTGCGTGGACCCCTACAGCTGAGTGTGCAGGGTGGATCTGGATGTATTGATGAAGAAGTTGAATAAGCTAATTTGCTTTTGAAATTCTGTGTTAAATTATCACTGATCTGGTTTTTTTTTATTGTAACTGTTTGATCTATGCGTATCTTCTTATAAATACCTGAATCTATGGCTATTCTAAGAGCGAAAACTAGTTAACTTTGATAAATGTTTGCTTAAAGATCACAATAAGTAGATTGAATACATAAACCGTGCCATAATAAGTAGTAAGGATTATTCTGGGTTTGGTTCTATGCGAAATAGAGCATCGGAAGTTGCAGAACAGTGTGCGAAGCCTCTAGACCACATCTAGACATCCAAAGGGTGCGGAAACCTGGTTCCAACACCTTCCCTGCTACGTCGGTGAGACGTCAGTCCACGCTTCGCGGGCTATTGTCGAAAGGGCCGGTAGCTGTGGGATCTGTTTGGCTAAATAATTTTTCTAAACTTGGGTCAGGCCCATATAAGCCAACAAATAGTTCCGTTTCTGCGACCAATATTTGCTTAAGGGGTGTTTGATGTGGAACGCAGGGACTCGATAGAGAAAGAATTGAAAGATCGAAGGGACCAGGAGCAGTAGTAGTTTAGAGTACATTGAAAATCTTGACAATGACGAGTGCGATCCAGCTACCGGTATTCAAAGGAGTAGGAAGCAAAGATCCAGAACAATTTTGGTTCGTGTTAACATCAGTATAGAACACACATAGAATTACGGATGAGAATGTTAGAAAGGCTACCTTAGTTAGCCTGCTGTAGGACCGAGCGCTGACATGGTATATAAAGTACTCAAGCACTAACCCGAATGTGGGGACATCAGATATCCAGACTGAACAAAAGAAAGAGTTTAGTTGGCTGAAGTCAGAAACAAAGTCGGTCATTGGATTCAAAGAGATAGCAATGTTCCTGGGTGAAACCCCATGGGATTTGGATCAGAGGTTAAAAAGCAAAATTTGTGAGGCTCACATGACATTGATGGATGTGCAACACTGCACGTGGTTTGTGGCGTCATTGACGCCACACCTGAGGACAACACTATCACAACAAAAGATCTCAACCCAACCCGAAACATTAGAAACCGTGATGAGATTGCATAAAACCCCAATACAGGATCTAGGGTTGGGAGCTCAACAAATCCAAGCACAGATACAAAACTTGTGGTTAGAGATGAAGCAGTTAAAACAAGAATAGGCACCTTGCCCAGGAGCCTGGGAGGAAGTATGGTGTATAAAGTGTCGAAGCCAAGGTCATGATAAAGATCATTGTCTGTTTTCGCAAACTATGTGGTAGTGGGGGGACCAATGCCATTGCGAACAGAGGCACAAGTAGGGCTGAGCGCGACGCTCATACTCTGGTGTGCGATATGTCAGGAGGGAGGAAAGCATGCCATGGACAATTGTCATCTATTACAGAACATGAGACAACCCCCCCCCTCCAAGCGGCTGTTTTGCAACTTTTGCAGATTGGTGGGGCACAAAGAATGAGGCTGTCGTAGTTATCAACTATTGATGGACTAGTCACCTTCCTATAGAATGCAGAATGAAGTGCGAGGTTAGGATCCAGCCGTGGGGATAACGTGCGGTGGGTTCTAGGGATGTGGACGAGGATGGGGTAGAATGGGGCCATGAAGGAATCGTAAGCAACTAATCTATTATAATTGTAGAGGACTAGGACATTACGCGTGGGATTGTACCAACCCAACTAGAATATCATGCACATACTGTGAGCAATTCGATCATGAGCTAATATATTTCCCCACATTAGTAGCACAGATTCTTGAAAAAAGGGCAAGGCCTACGATGACTCAGAACGTGCAGATGATGAGGTCTGAACCCTGCGATGAAGACCCCTAAGTAAACATGGTACTAAGAAGTGGCATGCCCACAAGAGAGAATAAAAGGAATTTAAGTAAGGAAGATGAAAGGGTTGGCAAGGAGACATATCTAGAAGCTAGGGAGAGCTTCACAGAGGTATCTACTCTAGGTAGTAGGGATCAACTTGAGCCGGACAGGGATCTCTCAATGATAACTACCTTTTTAAAGACATGTATAAAATTGCTTCATGACAATAGGGTAGTTAAAGGCTTAGAGGAATGGATAAATAGATGCATAGAACGAAGTGAACCTCACATAGTTCAACAGTTGGGAAGACATGCGTCGCGGATCGGGAGGGAAATGCGACTAACAACACAGATCGATGATTATGAGAAGGAGCAAGTCATTTTGGATCTGGGCTCAGATGCCAATGTACTGCCTAAAAAAACTTGGGAGTGCATGGATAAGCCTACACTACAATGGTCCCCTATCCAACTGTGGATGGCAAACCAGCAGAAGGTCCTGCCTATGGGGAGGTTGCAAGGAATCACAGTAGATATTGACAGTGCAAGTACTTGGACGAACTTTGAAGTGATTGAAATCATGGATGAAAGTACACCTTATCTTGTGTTGTTAGGAACAGACTGGGCCATTGACATGAATGGGGTTATTAATTTAAAGAAGTACACAATGATATTTGAAACAAATTCGCTCTGCATAGTCGTTCCATTAGATCCAGTTGAAGCACCACGCTATATTTGACTCGTGTGCAACAAAGAGAGTGACGATGAATCAAACTGTATCTATAGAATGGATGCACAAAGGCAAGAATGGGTCAAAACAATGAAAGATAGAAGAATAACACAGGGGTATGTAGAGTCTTGCACCACCGATTCAGATGACGAAGACGAGCAGTGGCGTAACAGGTTGAATGGAGTGACTACGCTACACTACAATATTGTGACTAAATCTCTATACTGCGTTAGGGCCCAAGATCGCGAATTACCGACGTATGATGGGTTGACAATAATAGATGAATTCTTGACCAAATTTGAAATCGCAGCACCAGAGCACCAACGGTTTGATGCGTTGAGTTGGGCGTTGCGTGCGACACCTGCACAATGGTAGGGCACACATGAAGGGGCTTTCGAAGGTTGGCATGGCTATAGGCGCATGATGAAGATCAAATTTGGGAAGTCGAAATTACGCATAATGGAGTAACCTCAACTAGAATGGGTGCACTTATTTTATCATACCTTGGACGTCATTCCTAGAAACTGGTATATTGAAGTGGAGCTTCGGTGTGACACAAACGAGTGGGATAACTTGTGTGAAGGCTTTTTGTCAACATTTCTCTTTGAAGATCAATGGATGGATCTCGTGGACGACACATTATAGCTGGTAAAAGCTGCCATTTTCAAGACGCCACAAGAACCAAAAGAAACTGTGTAGCCCGACTTGTCGCGATAGCTGAGCCAGGCTCTCGAATGCTATAATGTCCAGGTAGAAGAGGATGAGGATGATTCGCGAAACATCAATATTCCGGAATCAGAGGGGAGTCGTGAGGTGCACGGACCCAAAATCGAAGATCCAGATATCACGGTGCCATTGAAAATGAGACAAGTCAATATCGGAACAGAAGAGGAGCCGAAGTATGCAACTCTTGGGGACTATTGGTATGACACCACAGTGGAGAACGTCATCGAATTTCTTTGCGAATATCAATATTTATTCCCAACAAAAAACGCAGAGCTAAAATGGATCCTAGGAGACCTGAGAATGATGAATAACGTTGAAGCTAGACACGAAGCCAGTTAATCAGTAACTCTACTGATTGAACCCAAAATATAAAGCAGAGGTCCATGAAGAATTGGACAAGATGCCGGTAGCAGGAATCATTGAACCAGTTGAGGAGTCTGACTGGGTAAGTCTGATGGTTGTGTAGGAGAAGAAACAGAAGGGTGAGATTCACATCTGCGTGGATCTCAAGAGGCTCAATGATGCTTGCATTAACGATCCATTTCCAACTCTGTTTATAGATGAGGTATTGGAAAATGTTGGGGGTCAGGAGGCCTACTCCTTCACGGATGGGTTCTTAGGATACCACTAGATCAAGATCGTGCCAAAGGACAGGAGTAAAACATTGTTTTCCACTAAATGGGGTTGCTTTCAACACACAGTGATGTCCTTTGGACTGAAGAACACGCTAGCGATATTTTCACGAATAGTAGTAACGACATTCGAGGATTTTATACACAAGTTCTTAAAGGTCTATCTTGATGACTGGACCGTGTTCGGATTGGTTAAGAAACATGTAGCAAGCTTACAGTTAATGACGGATATTTGCCGCTGACACCAGATTGCACTAAACATAAAGAAGTGTACTTTCCTTGTCCCATTTAGGAACCTACTGGGCCATGTGGTCTGTAAGCAAGGCATGATGGTGGATCCATCAAAGATCGTTGTCATACTCAATCTGCAAATGCCACAAAGTGTCAAACAACTACTTGCCACACTGGGACACACGGGCTACTATCAAAAGTTCATCAAAAGCTATGCCCAGATCATGGCTCCAATGGAACAGTGCTGAAGAAGGATGCTACTTATTGCTGGAATGAGGAATGTAACAAAAGTCTGGAGATGCTTAAGGAAAAGATGGCATCCACCCCTATCTTGGTCTTTTTGAAATGGGACGTCGAATTTCATGTGCATGTCGACACATCATGTATCGCGTTGGGGGCAGTACTTACTCAATTAGGAGCAAAGGAAATTAACCATCCAATTGCATTTGCAAATCACCGGTTATCAAAAGCTGAGAAGAATTACTCCATTACCGAGCGAGAGGGATTAGCAATGATATAGGCACTTAAAAAATTTTGCCACTATCTGCTCGGAGGCCACTTTAGCATGTACTCTACGTTAAGATACCTAGTGAATAAGCTCGTGTTGGGGGGGCGCATTTATAGATTGTTTCTGTTATTCCATGAATATGACTTTGAGGTCATCGTAAAGCCTAGACATCTAAATGCAGGCCTTGATCACCTGTCCCGAATTGAGACCGGCAAAGAGCCCACAAATTTAGAGGACGGACTCCCGGATGCACATCTATATGCGATGTGAGTCGTGGATGGCCATTTTGAGGATATAATTCTTTTTTTAACTAAAGGAATGGATATTCTATTCAAAAGAAGAAGGAATTGGTGATACACGCAGCAGACTTCACTGTGATTGCAGGACACCTGTACAAAATGGGCAACGACGAAATATTACATAGGTATGTCCCAGAGTTCGAGTGAGGACAGATCCTAGCCGAAGCATATGGGGGTTTTGCTGGCGGACATTATGTGGGTCGCGCCACAACCTAGAAGATCCTTCACATAGGATTATGGTGGCCTACTCTGCATCAAGATTCAAAAGCATATTGCTGAGCTTGCGATGTATGTCAACGGACAAGGAAACCATCGCAGAGAGATGAAATGCCACTCTAGCCACAGATGACGCTACAACCATTTGAAAAGTGGGCAATCAACTTCGTCGGACCTATCGAGCTGTGAGGGAAGATGAGTGCGCACTACATCATCACTGTGACAAAATATCTGACCTGATGGGCAGAGGCACAACCGGTTAAGGATTGCATGGCTGCGATAGCTATGAAGTTTTTATTCGAGAACATACTGACAAGGTTTGGATGTCCCAAAATTCTCATGAGCAATCGGGAAATGCATTTTCTGAATGAAACGATTAGCACACTCACTGAGGAATTCTAGATATATCACCAACAGAGTATGCCATACCACTCGCGAGCGAATGGGACCATTGAGGCATTCAAAAAAATCTTGGAGACCACGTTAACCAAGGTTTGTAATGCGTAACAAAATGACTGGGACTTCCGTACCCCTGTTGTGCTATGGGCATATCGAACCACATGGAAAAAGTTGACGGGCCAGACACCTTTTCGGTTAGTCTATGGCAAGGAGGCTGTTGTGCCTAGTCTGCGGATCGCGACAATAATAGGTATGGTAGATTGCGGGGTTTTGGAGGAATGGCTTGTGCAGCTCAAGGAACTAGAGGAGGAATGATTTTTGGCTAGATTTCATCAGAAAGTACAGAAACAATGACAGAAAGCATGGCATGATCACCATATCAAGGTGTGCACCTTCAAGGAAAATGATTTGGTATTACTATATGACAGTAAGTTCGAAAAATTCCCTGGCAAACTCCATATTCATTGGTTGGAACCCTAAGTCACTAGTGAAAATAAATGTTAGAGTTTTTGTTTTCATCTCTGGTGTTTCTTTGCTTCTAGATAGCCTGGACAGTAGCCGATTGAAGTTGCTTCAACAACACAAACATTTCTCCACTGCCAATGAGTTTGGATAGTACCTCAACAGAGTTGCCTGCTTCACCTCTCTATGCAGGAATCCTTTCTCTTCTTTTCCTTTAGTTTGTTTGTTTGTTTGTTTGTTTTTTTGTTTTTTTTTTTAATTTTGTTCATAGAACTATGCATAGGCACTTATTTATTAAACAAGGTGGAAGAGGGATCCTGACTTATTGATAGCAGAAGAGGTTGTCCCTTCAGAGAAGGATTTTTATTTAGACATCAGACAAACTTATTAAGGTTTTCCTCCCCTCCTTACTCTAATTTACTTAACTTACAAGGATTAATCAAAAATAAAAGACCGATTATATTAGGTGGTACTAGTTATAAGTTCAAGGATCATTATTCCACCATAATTTTCTCTGATAGGAATGCATTTTCCATCAAAGTATAATCAACTAAAAGAATGAAAAAGTCATGCTAAGAGAGGGAATAAAAAAATAACTAAGCATTGATAATAACAAATATTCCTCATGGACTTCACCATGCTTGCTTCAGAAACCAAACACAGTGTTATGCGAAATCTATCCTATGACTTAAAGAAAATAAACAAAACAAAACAAAAGAGCAGAGCGGAAAGTAAATCAAAGAAAAAAAACAAGTAAAAGTAGCATATAAAAACAAAAAAATACTCCTTTTCCTAACCTAGTCAAATAATAGGCCAGACTCATGTAACATGAAACTTCTTGTGTAGCCACTGGCACATTGGCTGGCCTATGTAAGTGAGGGAATACGTATCAAGAAAAATATTCACCAATAAACATAAACAAGAAATATAATACAATGCAAACCAAAACGTTCAAAATTTGAAAGTGCATGCAGAAAAGTATGAAATAAACAGACACATAAGACAATCTGCAGATGCTTTATGGTGTTTGGACACACTGCAACTTGAAGATACACAAAAAAAAAACTTTTGAACTGTGGAAATAGGTGAACATAAAGAAAGAATAAAACTTTTGTTTTTCAACTGTGCTCACTAGGTATGATTCCTCCAATGACTAAGAAATATGATTGTGTAATGCAGATGGAGGATGCAAAATTTGTGAGAGAGATTTATTTTCAATGTGCACATAAGAGGGATGAGGGGCCTTGAGAGATACATCATTGTTCTGATCGAAATTGGAATTGAGCTCGAGATTGAGAGAACCTGTCATAACCATCAACTCGGGCTAAAGTGCCTCAACAACTTGAGGAAGTTCCAAATCATCATAAGGTAGATCATCAAAGGCCGGTGGCATAGAAAAATCAACAGCTGAAAAATCAAAATTGTGATTGGATGAAGTAATGAAAAGATCATGACAACCACGATTAGAAAGTTCAATATAAAAAATATAGGCATCCTCATGATTTGACGAATCATAAAGAGGGGAATATGGAAAACACAACATTTAACCCTCTAATTTTTCAGAATGATGAGATGAAATATTGGGGAAATTTAAAACGGAATATTTTTCCTCTCTGCATTGGGTTGAAAAACTAACATTCCATAAGTTCTAAAAATGACCAGAAGTAATAATATCATCAGAAAATAAATTTTCGCAAGATTCAATAGGAATGACATAATCATAGGAAATGTTAGGATAATGAGGGAGAGGTGCGAAGGAGAAAGATCAACCTTCATTGCATATTCTTGTTCAGATATGGACTCCCACACATAGACATCGTAAATAATATCACAAGCTTTCTACGGAACCCTAATTCCATCCAAAACTTGATCTTCATGGACATTTAAAGAAACATTCAAAATAGGTGAAAACAACAACTTACAATTTGGAGGATAAAAGGAATATAAGGATGGAGGATGGGGAGATAACACTTCATTGCAAACATCAGATTCACATTCCAAAATTGTGCTGTAACTTTGAGTCTGTGGGGTGAGAGAAGATTGTGGTAAATCAGCAGATGAATTCTCAAGTTTTACTACCTCAACTTGTGGGACTGGAGTTGTTTGATTAGAAAGAGAGAGAGAGAGTCACTCAGAATAGCAACTTTGACCATCGCAAATTTTGAAGCTCTAATACCACAATATGTTGGGAGACATTCGAAATATTGATATTTGTGTAGATACATTGAAATGTGAACAAGAAATTTGAATTTTACTTTCATTAAAGTGCAATCAAAATGTCTTCAGAAAACTCAAAGCAAAATGAATGAAACAATCATGGAAATCATCGAGAGGTTCATCAGGTGATTTTTGCAATCACATAATTTTCTTGAACATATATTTGTAATAATACCTATGAAAGACGTGGCAAAGTTTTTTGGAAATATGTTCAAAAGATTGTATGGAAGCAACATACAATGTGTAGCACCATTCCCTTACGCGCCCTTCGAACGTAAGAGTGAACAATTTACAAGAAGTTTCCTCACAATGAATATGTGCAAAGAAGGTTGTTTCACACTTGCCATCAAATTTAGTATTTGACAAGTCATTAATTATTTCCACCAACACTTTTAGTTTTTAATTTTTAGAAAAAAAATGTCGGGGCTAAGATATGGGAGGAAGCCATTAATGAGAACAGAAAGTTCAAATAGATTTCATGGACTCAACTTGTCATCTAGCCCTTGTTCTAGTGCCAGAAATGTTGAAAGTGCTAGACTTGCCGATATTCAAGGGATATCCCCGATATGAAGTGCTAACTAGACCTCACACCATTTGGAGTAGTTAATGATATGTCGTGGTTGCAAATACACATAGAGTGGTGCACAATTTGTTTGGTGAGAACAAGTGTGTGACCCTGCAAAACATCAAGTACGATGCATGAAGGTTCCAATACATGAAGGGAAAATGAAGTGAGCCCCTTAGAATCATGTAATAGTATGCAACTTGAAAGGAACACAAGAGCATAATGATATCCCAAGATAATATGCATAATAGTCCACAAGCTAATAGTGATGAATTAATACAAAAACACACATTCAACAAGATTCATACAAATGCAAATTAAATAGTTCATAAACATAAGCGGAAGTTAAATAACATACATTGCAAATACAACAAGAATAGTCCTACTATATTCAAAACATAGGCATGAAAGCATGACAGATGTGAGATTTTATTAAAAGTGAAAGTTCCAATCATACATACACCATTGATGAACCACCAACCCCAATAATGGAACATGAATTCAACAACACTTGCTCCTCCATGCTATGGAGAAGCCAAGGCTCTCACAAAACTCCCAAGCTCTTTTGAAGCTTAAACCTAGCCAAAAGATTGGTTTCCAAAATCCCTTTACATGAGTTATGAGGTTCTATTTATAACAAGAAGGGGTGACCCTTCAACTCCCCTTTGTGACTTTTGGAATACCCTCACGACTCTTCAACTTATTTACAAAATAACTCATTACATTAGAACATGACTCTTCACATTCCAATATTGACACTTGGAATTCCGCTTACAAATTAATTAAAAATAATATTACAATTTACAATCATACCCATATAAGACAAAATAAGGTAGAGATAACTCGAGAGCCTAACAAGACAAAATACTATGATGCTTGATTTTGGGGAAACTTTAGCTCAACAACTTCGACTTGACGTTTTTCAGTCACGTAGTAGTGCCCAGCTTGGTACAATGCGATGACATCCCAAAACTAAGTGATAGTGTCTGGATGGAAGCAGACTCCAACCTCCATGGAATCCAATATAAATATTTGGAACCAATTTCTACTTCCTTCCGAAGCATGATCAACATTTTCCGCACTTAGACAGGGCCACCAATGCAGTTGTGCATGTTCTTTTTATTCACTTCCAAGTCTTCCTTGGTGGAAATCTATCTCAGTTTCTCCAAGTATTCCTCTATCTCCTTCTTGACCTGGTTCTTGGGTTTGGCTTCAGCAAGTGATCCAAATGATGGGATCTTATGGGTCTTAACCAAGGAATCTAGATTGTTGTATATCTGTGCATATGAGGTTTGAATGTTACCAATGAATGAGGCCAGTTGTTTGTTGTTCCGGATCAAGATCCACACTCTTTATTTCTCCACCTCTGCCTGTGGCTTCATTTTCTTACCCAAGTCAGGCGGTTCTCCTTTGTATCACACTGTCCATTCATGCATGACAACAATTGTAGCATGCACATTTCTGAAAGTTTTGACAAAGTTTTTACGTTGCTATTGCAAGCCAAGCACGCAGAAATTTTCCTTATTCATAGTAACAAGCTCCTCATAGAGAACTTCCATGGTCTATCCAAGTGTTGATACTTCATTAAGTATCATTGCCTTCATTTCCTCTAAGTGGACCTGTGCGGAAGCTACGTTTTGAGCTGTTGCGCGAAGCTGTTCAACCTATTTCTTAGCAACCTACAAGTGCTTTGCCAATTTCTTATTCTCGACCATCACACGCTGAGTGTTTGACTTTGCTGCACCTGTGAATGGCAAGTTGTTTGAGGCAATGACTTTGGGATATCTCCTAGTGTCTTCCACAATTACCCTTTCTCTCACAAAAGCAAGAGATGCAAGATCATCCAAAAAATGCTTCCTACATGCTTGTACAATATTCTTTTGGAGTTCATTTTATGAAAGATTGTACGTGTCCATAACCAGATCATCATCAAGAGTAACAACTTCCCCTTACTTGCCTAGAGCTAACTCTAATGCTGAAGGTGGTAGCGATTGAATAATGACCTATTGTGTGCTAGGCATTAGGTCAACATCTTGATTTTATAAATCTAGTTCCGCCTCCATTTCATCAATCTCTATTAGATTTTTAATCTACTAAGAAATCTCCTAATCCTACATCTATCTACCCTCCTTCTCTGCTGATTGCTAGTCTTGTTCTTGCTCTTCAACTTGTTTCTACATCGTTTCTTCTATGATTGCATGTTTCCTTTCTTCTTCTTCCTACTTTTTCTTCTCTTCTTATTCTGCTTTTATTTTTCTTCCTCCAAAATCCTCCGCTGCTCTTCTTGGTTCCTCCTTTCTACTCTCTACATCCTCTGTTTCCTCATTGCCTCGATTGCGAAATTTTCTTTCATAATAGTTGGATCCACTTTCATCTTGGGACTTTTTTATCCTATTGGAATGTGAGAAACCTTTCTATTTCCTTTATCCCACACGAGGTTTCTCCCTTCTGTTGGCACTACTTCTAGAGTTGTTGCCTTCTGTGGAGTGACCTATGAAGTTCTTGCAAAATTGACTAGCTCATGGATCTTGGAGGAATTATAGATATTCTTCCATGGATTCTCCTACTACCAATGAAATGCCCCGGTGAGCTAATGAAAGTGAATTATTGCAAATACCAAGAGGATCATATAGACTAAAGTCTCGAGTACCGAATGAAAACTTATCTATCACCTTTCCTTCAGTATATGCAAATTTCAGGTTTTTTATCTATTACAATCCAATTTGAATTGGAAGTGTTGGCCAAGGTGTTTTCTAATTCTTGTGCAAAGCAGCTGATAACCTTGTGGCAAGATGATATGACACTTATTGCATGAGAAGATTTTCAGTGGTATACCTCGGCAAAACATTTGGCTACTTCTCTCTACCGAACACTCGAAGGAAGGTGCCATCCCATGATGCAAACCAATTTGTGATCTCTGGTATTGCCTCCATTGCCACAGGTGACAGCAAGGTGGTTCTTTCTCAAAGATCATCCTATATATTGGGATGAGGAAGTGGTCAATTAGCTTTTCCACAACCCCTCAATGGTTGAAATCTAAGATTAGCTTGTAGTGGATGTGCATGACAAGTTTTTGAGGTGACCAAGCCCAATTCATACTAGGGAATGCGTTATGTGCACATATTGCATCTAATAAATATAAAAACATATAGAATCTTTCATGCTTGCCCTTGGGAGGATTCATGGCATTAGTTGCATCGATCCTTAATTTTTGAGCCAACAAATTTGACTAGTTGAGCGACTACCCATTGTTCACAACCTTATTCAAAAGGACTTCCCATCCTTCTGGAAAGGTCTCTATGCTCTGCTGATCACGTATTATGCAAGCTAAGTTGATCAACCATTGGTAGACCCTCTTGAGAGACCTTGTCTTATATGTGTTGGTGGGTGTCTGTCGAAACTTTAATGGCTCCTTCACCCAGCTCTTAACAACATTCCTCATGAACACATAGATGTTGGTAGCATAAAGGAGTGAATCTGTGCATGTTTCTGGTTGCGGGAAATGGTACATACATTGATAATCTACTGCCAAAAAATTAGCAATACTTCGTCCACTAGAACTTCTCAAAGTCATGGTCTTCACATCAATATGTGAGACAATCTAGTTAATGACATATGTACATGGGAATGCTAGATATCTACATGCAACCCAATGTAGCCCTGATCTCTAAACCTTAATGTATACTTGTCGGTCCTCTAGATCTATTGCAAAGTACTTTGCTGAAAAAGATTAATTTACTCTCTTCCATGTAAGATCTAAGTCCTTTTCTACATACAGTTGAGTGTGAGAGTATACTCACAATTTTACTGGAATTTTCTCAACTACTTCCTCGGTACTACTCTTAGTGGTATATTTTGAAGAAATTAACTTAGGTACCATGGTAGAAATGACTGTTGGAGAAAATTTCTCAACAATTGTGGTACCTTTGGGACAAAAAATACACTCATGCAAAGAAAACATTAGTCTTTTGCAAATATACAAGAACAAGAAGAAAACTGATGCACTAGTGAGAAACAATTGCATAATTTTATTGGGAAAGGGAAGGGGCCTGGCCGTGGGAACTACGCATTGCATAGTTTGAGTAACCAAGGTGCAGCCCGATGCTTGAGACTACACAATGCATAATCTAGCCTCGACAGTGATTGGGAGAGACTGCACATTGGTAGTCTCAATGGACAGGAGGCAGAATGAGCATTCGAAATCCACAATGCGCAATTGGGTCAACCTATTGTGCATACTGCATAGTCTCATAGGCCAAGTCTCATCTTGTGTTTCTATATTGTGCAATGCCCAGCTGGGCACTGTGAAAACTGGCCAAGGAAAGTGTGGATCTACCTAGTAGAAGTGTGGGAAACAAGAAGATCTAAAAGATAATGAAAGTGAAAACATAGATCTGACTAAGTGTGAATGGATCATTGTAAATCAAGTGTAAAAAATTAACAAATGGAAGGGAAAAAAATGTGTGAGGTTTGCTGAAATGACGATCGTCAGTGTGCAAAAACAAAAAAATCAATGTGACACTTATGAAAGGAAAACAAAAAAATGAAACAACACTTCTATAAGCTAATACAAGTTAAAATGACAGAAACCATGAAGAGAAACAACCAAAATAACACAGAAGACAAAAGACAAAAATCCAATGAAAAAGCGATAAAAGACAAAAAAACCAAAACTCACCCAAAAGTGATGAGAAATCCATCGAAGGTTCCATTATATCCTCAAGAATGCTAGAGCTCTAATATCAAATGTACAAATGAGCTCTAGAGGAATCTATTAAATAGATTTGGGTGGGTCAGGGTTTATGATGCACATTCCTAAAATAAAGGAAAAAGAGATGCTTGGCATAAATTTCTAAAAATAGGGGTTGTGCCACCTTTAGGAAATTAATGATGAATCCCTACTTTCTAGGGATTTCTTTTTTCCTTTTCTGAGAAAATTTCCATGCACATTGCCGGGAACTATTACACAATTCTGCGGAACTGGGAAAATTTCTATCTCAGTGCATTGTGTATTTTTTGAGCTAAATGATGGATTGCACAATTTTTTGGTTCAGTACTTGGATGCCTTCCATGTCTGCACAATTTTTGAGCTCAAGTAAAAACTTCTAGCTTGGATTGCACAATTCCAATCATCAAGGCTAGCTTGCCCTCATGGATTGCATAATTTCTAGAGGCAAGCCCATAATTGTTGTAAGGCCAATTCAGAAGGTTAGATTGTGACTTAGAAAGCTCAGCTATTTTGTTGTAGCACCATTTACCACTCGTGGTAGATCTGATGCATTGATTATGGCATAAGGCAACCCTTCCTTTCCAAACTTGCTCCAAAATCTAAAAAACATTTTTTATTTCCTTTACGCTACTTTTCCCTGTGTTAAAAGCATGTACACGTGAGTCAGAATACACCCAACCTACATACATGTGTTATAACACTTAAAAATAATAAATCTCCTTAATTTCGGGTGGAGTTTATGGGTTTTAACTGTTACTCACCTACTATAGCATGTGGCCCAACTATTTCCCAACTGAAAAAACTAACTTGGAGAAGTATAAATAAACCTCCATGGGAAGGCCTAAAGGGGAGAAGAGATGAGATATTGATATTATAGTTGATTGATCCTTGATTGATTCTGATGAAATCGCTATGCCTCCATCACTCCCCAAGCTTTAAGAAACTCTTGTTTTCTCTTTTGAGATATCCTTGATCCCTCTTGTGATATCCTTGTGTATGTTGATGAAGGAATATTGCTGAGATCGGGAAAGGATAGATCTAGAGGACGGTTCTGCTTGGAGCTGGAGGAAGACTCAGGTTCTAGTTTTCCATCTTTCTTGTAGCTTACGTCAATAAATAAATGATGTTATGTTCATGATATTTATCGTGTTTATGCATTGATACATGTTGTGATTTGTTTATAAATCTTATATTAATGCATAATTGCTCATTTTCTTATATGATCTAACATATATATCATGAATATGCTTTATGTTACTGCTATTATATATGATTTTCTTAGATAATTCACAAGTTTCAAAGGAATTGGAGGAAGCAGAGGGTTTGAACCCTACGGGATCTACCCAAACGTAGGACCTCTGAGTAAGGTCACTTCTTCCCAGTTCAGTATTATAATAATTTAGATTGTTTGTTTAAGCATTTCTTTATATTGTTTGGCTTCCGCTCTATTGGGGTTTTCAACCCAAGACCCTAGGATGTTCCCACCCACAATAGAATTGGCGACTCCACTGTGGATCGAACCCAGAATCTTTGGTTTCACGAGTTTTAAAAAAGGGAGCTTATGAATTGATTGAATTTGAAGGAAACAAGTTGGCAGAGCCCAAAAATGGGCTCTACCTTAAGAAGTACTTTTCTCAGGCTTCGATCAAGCATTTACTTGTTTGTATATATTGTATGATTTTACATATTTATCTATCAGTTTTGGTGATGTTGATATTTTTGATCTCCTTTGACAAGTACTGATGGACAATGTGATATATCTAGGGTTCACCAATGGTGCTAGTAGACACACCTAGAACCTTGCTTCCACGGATTGGGTGATTTATTTCCATCTGGCCAATTGATGGTTTTGAGAGGAATATGTATTAGTCCTGCTTCGAATAATATTGCTGAATATACTGCTATTGTTAATTTACTATCTGAAGCGATATCTCTTGATACTGATTCCTTAGTAGTTTATTTAGACTCACAACTGGTGGTATCTCAATTGAATAACATCTATCAGATACGATATCGTTGTTTGTATCGCCAATTTCTAAGAGTGCACTTATCACAAAGATCATTTGTTTACATCACATTTGTTCACATTCCACGATCATAAAATTCCTTAGCAGATTCTATAGCTAATCAAGCATTGGATTGGAATATAAATAATTCATCAAATTAAAACATAAAAAATAATTGAAGTATCATCTATATATATGATCATCATAAAACGATATGTATATAGATATAGTTTTTTGTGTCCAAAATAATATACAAAATGTTGGCATTATGATACAGGTGGTTTCCTTGATGGAAACTCTCTCAGATGATAGTTCATAGTGCAGTAGGTTAATAGAAAAGGATTACATATCAAACTCCAAGGAATGAAGAAAGAGAGGTATATGCTAGTTCACTTTGTCCAAGAAGCGTATACACATGGTTTAACAGAACAAAAGTAGCATATAATTTATACACGCAATTTCACACGAGGAAAAGTGTGTACATGTCGGAAAACCAAGTATTTGGTCCAAGGTATTGGTCCAAGGTATTTGGTCTGAGGTATTTGATCCAAGGTATTGACCCTAGGTATTTGGTCCAAGGTATTGTTCCTAAGTGGTTTTGGTCCAAGGTATTGAAAAAGGCCTAAGAGTATATAAGGAGAAGAAGATTATTAGGCAGGGAGTGCAAGCAATAAGATTCTAAGGAATACTTCTATTTGAAGTATATTTTATGTTGCAAGGTTATGTTTGGGACTAGATCTAAAATATTTATGTGCACCTTGAGTTCAATATTGGATGAGGATCATGAGACATGAAATGACTTATTCTTGAATGATCTGATATTAATTGAGACTAGATCTGATGTTTTGCACCTATTTTATTTGTTATCTATCATGATCTAGGTTTGTCTAATGTTTGGAATTGCCAAAAAGTTCTGAGTCAATATTTGCAGCTCTGTACGCAGGTTCGTCTCAGCCAAAGAGCGTATACACACAGGTTTGGTTCTTTCAAGTACCGTATACAAAAGAAAATATTCTCTTCAGATCTGATTGATCTATCTGATAAAATTATGTTATTTTACTGTTGTCTATCAATAAAGTCTTCTTAGATCTGAATGTAAAATTGAATGCATAAGGAGGTTGGAATTTGATTGATTGATTGTATAAGTGAGAAGAAGTGATCTTTGTCCCCACCTGTGTAAAGCTCTGAAAGTTGATAGTAGATA
Organism: Pinus taeda; assembly: GCA_000404065.3. Lineage (NCBI taxonomy): Eukaryota > Viridiplantae > Streptophyta > Pinopsida > Pinales > Pinaceae > Pinus > Pinus taeda. Next base: position 53,755 of record APFE031732266.1, read on the forward strand.
TTCAGAATATTGATAATTGGTACAGACTTGATTCAAAAGTTTATGTTCGCAGTAGTTTTGAGGGTATATGTAACTTCAATTAACAGAACTGGCGTATACATGCAGTTTGGGTGCAACCAAGTAGCATATACACTCTAATGCATGATTTTTGAGGTTACAGCTGGTTTTGAATGATGATGTAGGGTTCCAGGTTCAACACAATGTTCTGGTGTCAGTGATATGATTGTTTAGATTATCTGAATATTTGTTGATGCAGTTTGAGCTTAAAAGCTATGATGGGTACAATGTGAAAATTTGATGAAACGTGGCCTTCATATTGTGATGTTGTGATCCAGGAGTATCCAGTCTGAAAATTCATGAAACATGGTCCGTAGTGGAAGAGTGGAGTTTTTCTGTAGGCTGGCACCTATGTACTAGTAAACATATTGGCTAGTACAAGAGCTAGGAGGTTGTAGCTCCCTTCCAATAGAAGATGGAGAAGGTTGTAACCTTCTGCAGGTAGAAGCCTGCATACTGGTATGAGTCTGCACCAGTACATGATTGTAAATAGATTTTCTTATTATTAAAAGAAGACAAAGACGACATTAGTAGGTGGTTTTTACCCACATTGGCTTTCCACCTTACATCTTGGTGTTCACGTGTGTTGCTTATGTGTGATGCTTTATTCTGGTTTTACTGCATTGTCTAATAAATCTTTGATATACTGGTTTAAGATCAACACATGATAAATTGTCTAAATCACAAATTCTATGGATATACGTTGGTTTTCTTAATCACAATCACGTGTACATGCTAGTTCACTTCACTGAAGTAGTGTATATTAATCTATTTCAGAAATAAAATTATTGATCTAATAACACTGATTCACCCCTCTTTTAGTATTATTTTCAACAATTGGGATCAGAGCGGGTCCTTCAAAAGAATCTTGATTGCTTGAAGGGAGATCCATCAACATGAATAATCAAGAAAGCATTAGATCCATCAGAATGGCAATCTTCAATGGGGGCAACTTTGTTTATTGGAAAATAAGAACCACAACCTATCTACAATCACTTGGAATGGATGTCTCGGAAATTGTGGAAGCAGGATATACATTTCCAACAAAAATTCCTATAGATGTGGTAGGTAAAAAGCAATATGAAACCAATGCCAAAACTGTCAATACTTTATTGGGAAGTCTATCACAATCAGAGTTTGTCAAAGTCATGCAGCTCAAATCAGCTAAAGAAATATGGGACAAAATCGTTTTGAGCTACGAAGGAGACTCTCAAGTAAAACGTGCTAAGCTTCAAACTCTCAGAATTCAGTATGAAACTCTTAAGATGCACAGTGATGAAAGTATAGCTAGTTACTTTTTACGTATAGATGAGGTTGTTAATTGTATGAAGAATCTAGGTGAGGAAATAAAGGAAGTTACCTTAGTTGCGAAGGTTTTGAGATCCTTATTTGCTAAATTTGAATCAAAAGTGTCTACCATAGAAGAAAAATAGGACCTGTAGAATATCACTATGACACAGCTTCACAGAATTTTAACTGTCTTTGAGATGAGAAAAGGAGGACCATTAGATATGAGAGAAGCTGCATTTAAAGCCTTAGCAAAAGGAAAGGAAGAAGACAATGAATTAGGACATATTTCAGAAGAAGAAGATGAGGTAAACTTTGTCAAGAAGCTTCAATGGGGTTCTGGAAGGTTTAGAGGTAAGCTACCCTTCAAATGCTTTGCTTATGGTAGAGTTGGTCATTATGTTGCCAGATGTCCTCATAAAGATAAATATGAAAAAGGAAAGGAATATGCAAAAGGGAATAGAAAAAAAGTTGTGAATAAAAGGAATTACTATACTCATGAAGATAGCAATGGATTATCTAATAGTGATGAAGATGAAACTGGACAAGATTACAAACTTCTCATGGCTTATGATAGCAATGATTTTTGGGATAGTTTAGAAGAGGAAGACCTTCATGAAGAAATCTCTAAACTTAAAATTTGTTTAGAAGAAAAGAATATGATTATAGATACCTTGACATACCAACTTGCTAAAAAGGAAAAACACAATGAGAAACTAGAATGAGGAATTGTGGGTCTAAGAAAGGATCTTGAGAAAATGAAATCTCTCTATTTTAGATTTGCTAGAGGATCAAAAACTTTAAATGAAATTATCAAAGTTCAACATTCTCCTTTGATAATGACAAGTCTTGGATATAGTGAAGAAGCATCTCAAGCACAGAAGCTGTCAACCTCCACCAAAAGCTATCTTGATGCAGCAAAGACCAGTGAACAGTATGATAATCGTCAGTAAAGGAATAAAGCTGATCACTAGGTAAATCATACTCAATTTACTTCAAGAATGAATAGAAGCCACAACCAACCTCAGGAAAATCATACTCAATTTTCTCCAACTATGAATATCAATAGAAACTACAATCACCAAGTTAATAGATTCGATAGTTGCAGGAAATGCTTTAATGGGAAAGGTTTTTCATGTCATAATTTTAGGCACAAAGTTGCTCAATGTGTTGCTTACAAAACCATCATGACTAGAGAAGCACGAAAGCAAAGGAATGTAATAGGAATCAAGAGAAGTTCCTATAATAACTTTTCTCCTCTTGAAAATGAAATAGAATGCTCAATCTGTAACAACTTTGGTCATGAAGAATTTGAATGCAAGAGCAAATTTCGGCAAACATCTCAAAAGGAGAAAACCACATTAAATCCCAAGGTATGAAGAAGGAAAGAATCTCAAACAGAAAGATGTGGTATAGCCTTGTATGCAGAAGGACAAGAAAATCAGTGGTACATCGAGAGTGGATGCTCCAAACACATGATAGGTGACAAAGAAAAACTTCGCTCATATAATGCCTTAGAAAAAGAAAATAATGTCCCATTTGGAAATGACATTCCTATTGTCATAAAAGGGAAAGGTTCTGTTTTCTTGAAAGAAAAGGTTAAAGATGGAAATGTTATGTATGTAGATGGTTTAAAGGATAACCTGTTGAGTGTCAGTCAAATGTGTGATCAAGGAAATGAAGTGGTGTTTTGATCAAATGAATGTGTTGTTCGTGAGCTTGATACAGGAGAGACCATGATCGAAGGTACAAGAACTCCAAACAACTTATACATACTCAAGGGAGGACAACAACAATGCTATCTAAGAAAAAATGATAAAAACTGGCGGTGGCATAGAAGATTGGGACATCTAATATTTTCTCAAATAAGAAAAACATGCAGACTTAAGGCTGTTCACGATCTTCTAGATATCAACATCCCTAAAAATACAATATGCAAACCATGTCAAATCGGTAAGAAAACTAAAGTTCACTTCATGGGAAAAGAAGGGTTAGCTAGTAAGCCTCTTGAACTTGTTGTTGGGTAGCGGAGGTCCTGCATAACAGTTTTGGGGCTTAGAGTCTCTAAGTAGCATAAAAATATTGTAAAAATCCGAAAAATGCAGAGCATGAAATGTAAATGGTCAAGTCAAAGGGTTGTTTGCCCAAGAAATAATATAAAATAATAGGAAGTATGTCAGTCCGTGGACCATAGGAAGATATAAATAGAGCGAGGATCTATGGGTAGAAGGAAGCTTTGTGGTATGTAATCTTGGATCTGATATGTAATGGGTTTTTGAGAAGGAAGGTTTGGAAGCATCTGTAACTTTGAGTCAAGGATTTGGGTAGTGGATAGAGGCTCTGTAGATGTGTGCACAGAGGTCTAGAAGAGTCTGCAACTGTGCACATAGACCTTTGTAGCTGCGTGTGCAGGGTGGATCTGGATGTATTGATGAAGAAGTTGAATAAGCTAATTCGCTTTTGAAATTTTGTGTTAAATTATCGCGGATCTGGTTTTTGTTTGTTTATTGTAACTGTTTTATCTATGCGTATCTTCTTATAAATACCTGAATCTGTGGCTATTCTAAGTGCGCAAACTGGTTAACTCTGATAAATATTTGCTTAAAGATCACAATAAGTAGATTGAATATATAAACATTGCCACAATTAGTAGTAAGGATTATTCTGGGTTTGGTTCTATGCGAAATAGAGCATCGCGAAGCTGCGGAACAGTGCGTGAAGCCTCCAGACCACATCTAGACATCCTAAGGGTGCGGAAACCTGGTTCCAACACCTTCCTTGCTACCTCGAGTGAGACCTCAGTCCGCGTTCTGCGGGCTATTATCGAAAGGCTGGTAGCTGTGGGATTTGTTTGGCTAAATAAATTTTCTGAACTTGGGTCAGACCCATATAAGCCAACAAATGGTTCCGTTGCCGGGATCAGGATTTTCCTAAGGGGTGTTTGATGTGGAACGCAGGGACTCGATAGAGAAAGAATTGAAGGATCGAAGGGACCAGGAGCAGTAGTAGTTTAGGGTACATTGACAAGGTTGACAATGATGAGCGCGATCCACCTATTGGTATTCAAAGGAGTAGGAAGCGAAGATCCAGAACAATTTTGGTTCGTGTTAACATCAGTATGGAACGCACATAGAATTGTGGATGAGAATATTAGAAAGGCTACCTTAGTTAGCATGGCGTAGGACCGAGCGCTGACATGGTATATAAAGTACTGAAGCACTAACCTAAATGTGGGGACATCAGATATCTAGACCGGACTAAAGAAAGAGTTTAGCCGACTGATGTCAGAAACACAGTTGGTCATTAGATTCAAAGAGATAGCAATGCTCCTGGGTGAAACCCCATGGGATCTGGATCAGAGGTTAAAAAGCACAATTTGCGAGGCTCACATGACATTGATGGATGTGCAACACTACGCGTGGTTTGTGGCGTCATTGAAACCACACTTGAGGACAACACTATCACAACAAAAGATCTCAACCCAAACCGAAGCATTAGAAACCGCGATGAGACTGCACAAAACCCCAATACAGGATCTAGGGTTGCGAGCTCAACAAATCCAAGCGCAGATACAAAACCTGTGGTTAGAGATGCAGTAGTTAAAACAAGAATAGGCACGTTGCCTAGGAGCCCGGGAGGAAGTATGGTGTATAAAGTGTCGAAGCTAGGGTCATGATAAAGATCATTGTCTGTTTTCGCAAACTATGTGGTAGTGGGGGGACCAATGCCATTGTGACCAAAGGCACAGGGAGGGCTGAGCACGACGCTCACACTCTGGTGTGTGATATGCCAGGAGGGAGGAAAGCATGCCACGGACAATTGTCATTTATTACAGAACATGAGACAACCCCCCCCCAAGTGGTTGTTTTGCAACTTTTGTAGATTGGTGGGGCACGAAGAATGAGATTGTCGTAGTTATCAACTATTGATGGACTAGTCACCTGCCTACAGAATTCAGAATGAAGTGCGAGGTCAGGATCCAGCCGTGGCGATAATGTGCGGTGGGTTCTAGGGATGTGGACGAGGACATGGCGGAATGGGGCTAGGAAGGGGTCGCAGGCAGCTAATTTGTTATAATTGCAGAGGACTAGGACATTACGTATGGGATTGTACCAACCCAACTAGAATATCATGCACATACTGTGAGAAATTCGATCATGAGCTGATAGATTTCCCCACATTAGTAGCACAGATTCATGAAAAATGGGCAGGGCCTACGAAGACTCAGAATGTGTAGATGATGAGGTCTGAACCCCGCGACGAAGACCCCCAGGTAAACATGGTATTAAGAAGTGGCATGCCCACAAGAGAGAATAAAAGGAATTTAAGTAAGGAAGACACAAGGGTTGGCAAGGAGACATATCTGGAAGCTAGGGAGAGCTTCACAGAGGACTCTACTCTAGGTAGCAAGGATCAACTTGAGCTGGACAGGGATCCCTCGATGATAACTACCTTTTTAAAGACATGTATAAAATTGCTTCATGACAATAGGGTAGTTAAAGGCTTAGAGGAATGGATAAATAGATGTGTAGAATGAAGTGAACCTCACATAGTTCGACAGTTGGGAAAACATGCGTCGCGGATCAGGAGGGAAATGCGACTAACAACACATATCGATGATTATGAGAAGGAACAGGTCATTTTGGATCTGGGCTTAGATGCCAATGTACTGCCTAAACAAACTTGGGAGTGCATGGATAAGCCTACACTATAATGGTCCCCTATCCAACTGTGGATGGCAAACTAGCAGAAGGTCCTGCCCATGGGGAGGCTGCAAGGAATCACAGTAGATATTGACGGTGCAAGTACTCGGATGGACTTTGAAGTGATTTAAATCATGGATGAAAGTACACCTTATATTGTGTTGTTAGGAATAGATTTGGCCATCGACATGAATGGGGTTATTAATTTAAAGAAGTAGACAATGATATTTGAAACAAATTCTCTTCGTGTAGTCGTTCTGTTAGATTCAGCTGAAGCACCATGCTATATTGAACTCGTGTGCAACAAAGAGAGTGACAACGAATCATACCGTATCTATAGAATGGCCACACAAAAGCAAGAATGGGTCAAAACAACAGAAGATAGAAGAATAACACGGGGCTATGTAGAGTCTTGCACCACCGATTCAGATGAAGAAGATGAGCGATGGCGTAACAGGTTGAATGGAGTGACTACGCTACACTGCAATATGGTGACTAAATCTCTGTACTGCGTTAGGGCCCAGGATTGCAAAGTACCAACGTATGATGGGATGACAATAATAGATGAATTCTTGACCAAATTTGAAATCGCAGTACTAGAGCACCAACGGTTTGATGCATTGAGATGGGCATTGCACACGACGCCTGCGCAATGGTGGGGCACACATGAAGGTGCATGATGAAGATCAAATTTGGGAAGTCGAAACTACGCATAATGGAGAAATACAATGGATGCGATGACCCGTGCATGCACCTTTCTAGATGGATCAAAGCTTATGAAGGGTAACCTCAACTAGAATGGGTGCACTTATTTTATCATACCTTGGACGTCATTCCCAGAAACTGGTATACTGAAGTGGAGCTCCAGCATGACACAGACGAGTGGGATATCTTGTGTGAAGGGTTTTTTTCAACATTTCTCTTTGAAGATCAATGGATGGATCTTGTGGACGACGCGTTATAGTTGGTAAAAGCTACCATTTTCAAGATGCCACTAGAACCAAAAGAAATTGTGCAACCCGACTTGTCGCGATAGCTGAGCTAGGCTCTCGAATGCTGTAATGTCTAGGTAGAAGAGGATGAGGATGATTCGTGAAATGTCAATATTCCGGAATCAGAGGGGAGTCGTGAGGTGCATGGACCCAAAATCGAAGATCCAGATATCACGGCGCCATTGAAAATGAGACAAGTCAATATTGGAACAGAAGAGGAGCCGAAGTATGACACTACAGTGGAGAACTTCGTCGAATTTTTTTGCGAATATCAAGATTTATTCCCAACAAAAAAAACAGAGCTAAAAGGGATCCTAGGAGACCTAGGAATGATGAATAATGTTGAAGCTAGACATGAAGCCAGTTAAGCAGCGACCCTACTGATTAAACCCAAAATATAAAGCAAAGGTCTGCGAAGAACTGGATAAGATGCCAGCAGCAGGAATCATTGAACCAGTTGAGGAGTCCGACTAGTTAAGTCTGATGGTTGTGTAGGAGAAGAAACAAAAGGGTGAGTTTCACATCTGCGTGGATCTCAAGATGCTTAATGATGCCTGCATTAACAATCCGTTTCCAACTTCGTTTATAGATGAGGTATTGGAAAATGTTGGGGGTTAGGAGGCCTACTCCTTCACTGATGGGTCCTCAGGATACCACCAGATCAAGATCTTGCCAAAGGACAGGAGTAAAACAATGTTTTCCATCGAATGGGGTTGCTTTCAGCACACAGTGATGCCCTTTGGACTGAAGAACGCACCAACAATATTTTCACGAATAATAGTAATGACATTCAAGGATTTTATACACAAGTTCTTAGATGTCTATCTTGATGACTGGACCGTGTTTGGACTGGTTAAGAAACATGTAGCAAGCTTACGGTTAATGATGGATACTTGTCGCTGACACCAGATTGTGCTAAACCTAAAGAAGTGTACTTTCCTTATCCCATTCGGGAACCTGCTGGGCCATGTGGTCTATAAGCAAGTAATGATGGTGGATCCATCAAAGATCTCTGTCATACTCAATCTGCAAGTGCCACAAAGTGTCAAACAACTACTTTCCACACTGGGACACATGGGCTACTATCGAAAGTTCATCAAAAGCTATGCCCTGATCATGGCTCCAATGGAACAATGCTGAAGAAGGATGTTACTTATTGCTGGAATGAGGAATGCAACAAAAGTCTGGAGACGCTGAAGGAAGAGATGGCATCCACCCCTATCTTGGTCTTTTCAAAATGGGACATCGAATTTCATGTGCATGTCGATGCATCATGTATTGCGTTGGGGGTAGTACTTACTCAACTAGGAGCGGAGGGAATTAACCATCTGATTGCATTTTCAAATCATCGGTTATCAAAAGCTGAGAATATTTTACTCCACTACTGAGCGAGAGGGATCAGCAATGATATATGCACTTCAAAATTTCTGCCACTATCTACTCGGAGGCCACTTTAGGATGTACTCTATCTTAAGATACCGAGTGAATAAGCCTGTGTTGGGGGGGCACATTTGTAGATGGTTGCTGTTATTCCATGAATATGACTTTGAGGTCGTCATAAAGCCTAGACATCTAAACGTAGGCCCCGATCACCTGTCCCAAATTGAGACCGGCAAAGAGCCCACAAATTTAGAAGATGGACTCCCAGATGCACATATATATGTGATGCGCGTAGGGGATGGCCATTTTGAGGATATAATTCATTTGTTAACTAAAGGAATGAATATTCTATTCAACAGAAGAAGGAATTGGTGATACGCGCAACAGACTTCGCCGTGATTGCAGGGCACCTGTACAAAATGGGAAACGACAAAATATTACATAGGTATGTCTCGGAGTTCGAGTGAGGACAGATCCTAGCTGAAGCACATTGGGGTGTTGCTGGTGGACATTATGCGGGTCACGCCACAGCCCAGAAGATCCTTCACATAGGATTATGGTGGCCTACTCTGCATCAAGATTCAAAAGCATACTGTCGAGCTTGCGACGTATGTCAACGGACAGGGAAACCATCGTAGAGAGATGAAATGCCACTCTAGCCACAGATGACGCTACAACCATTTGAAAAGTGGGAAATCAACTTTGTCACACCTATCGAGCTGTGAGGGAAGACTGGTGTGCGCTACATCATCACTGTAACAGAATATCTGACCTGATGGTGCAGAGGCACAACCGGTTAAGGATTGCACGACTGCGATAGCTGTGAAGTTTTTGTTCGAGAACATACTGACAAGGTTTGGATGTCCCAAAATTCTCATGAGCAATCGCGAAATGCATTTTCTGAATGAAACGATCAGCACACTCACTGAGGAATTCTAGATATATCACCAACAGAGTATGCCATACTACTCGCGAGCGAATGGGACCGTTGAGGCATTCAACAAAATCTTGGAGACCATGTTAACCAAGGTTTGTAATGCGCAGCGAAATGAATGGGACTTCCACACCCCTGCTATGCTATGGGCATACCGGACCACGTGCAAAAAGTTGACGGGCCAGACACCTTTTCGGTTATTCTATGGCAAGGAGGCTGTTATGCCTAGTCTATAGATCGTGGCAATAATAGGTATGGTAGATTGCGGGGTTTTGGAGGAATGGCTTGCGCAGCTCGAGGAACTGGAGGAGGAACGATTTTTGGCTAGATCCCATCAGCAAGTACAAAAACAATGAGAGAAAGCGTGGCATGATCGCCATATCAAGGTGTGCATCTTCAAGGAAAATGATTTGGTATTACTATATGACAACAAGTTCGAAAAATTCCCTGGAAAACTCCGAATGCATTGGTTGGGACCCTATGTCATCAGGGAAGTTACCGATGAGGGTGCAGGTTAGCTTGCTAAACTCAATGGAGACCCCTTCCCGGGAAGAGTGAATGGCAGTCACCTGAAGCTCTACACGGGTGGGCCAACTGCCTGACTAACTGCCCAAGGGACAGTCTCATCGCTCCAACCAGTTGAAAGAGAGTGTGGGATGATAAAGTAGTCTGGAGGAAAGAGGCATGATTGCCAGGATACATGTAAATTTGGGCAATCACAAAGGTCACAGTTGTGCGGAATGGAGTGCGTGGATGCGTTGCTAAGAAAAGTGGTGACCGTCACTGTCACTATTCATGACAAGATGTCTACATTATGGCAAAAGGGAGCAGGTGGTGGGCAATTAAGAGAAGGGGTACGAGCCAGATATGGAATGAGCTGCCATAGATTGAACACGAGGATGCCAGAACAGGTGGGAGCTAGTGAATTTGAAATTCAAACCACTTATAAATCATAGAGGGGCATCCATAGGGAAACCTACACTTCTGGAAAACACAAGCTGGTTACCAAGATAGAACTTTTCATTATATTTGCAAAAGGAGTAAGTCCAAGGGTGGTGATCTGGCCGATGGAAAGGCATGGCTCTCTGATGAACACGGTTTTGACAGCTACAAGCACCACGCAGAGTTCAGCATCAATAGTTGGGGATGTACCAGAAAATGGGAGACACGAAGCAAAATTGGTTCGGATGCCACCACCTCGACCAGGGGAAGGCTGACACAATATAATAGAAACGCGAAAGGATGGAAAGACAACGACCACTGGTAGAAATGCAGTTAATATCTCACCCTTGATATACCCTGAGGATTGGGATCATGTGGATAGGAGCAAAGGTCTTGCAAAATTGCAACACAAGTTGCGGCAGATAGTACGAAGAGCTGATACGAAGGTTAAAAGGGGCTGCGGTGGTACAAGGATGTATGCGGCTCCCTTGCTAGAGATAAAATCCTATGAGGGGGTGTTCTGTGTTAACTGAGTAGAGAAGAATGAGCATTATTAGTCGCAAGAAATGGTAGAAACAATGAAGCAGGATCTGGGCGAAGCATTGGAGGAGACAACGAAGGAGCAGTAGGATGACAACTGTCACTCAAAGGAAGGTGAACTGTGAAGCCAAGGCAACGCGTTTGACCACACCGACAAGTGACTCAGGACGAGTCACGATGATTGTGTTGGGGAACTGTTGGGTAGTGGAGGTCCCGTGTAACAGTTTTGGGGCTGAGAGCCTTTAAGTAGGATAAAAATATTGTAAAACTCCGAAAAATGTGGAGCGCGAAATGTAAACGGTTGAGTCAAAGGCTTGTCTGCCCAAGAAATAATATAAAATAATAAGAAGTAAGTCAATCTATGGACCATAGGTAGATATAAATAGAGCAAGGCTTTATGGGTAGAAGGTAGCTTTGTGGTATGTAATCTTAGATCTGATATGTAATGGGTTTTTGAGAAGGAAGGTTTGGAAGCGTCTGTAAGTCTGAGTCAAGGGTTTGGGTAGTGGAAAGAGGCTTTGCAGCCGTGTGCGTAGAGGTCTAGAAGAGTCCGTAGCTATGTGCGTGGACCCCTGCAGCTGAGTGCGCAGGGTGGATCTGGATGTATTGGTCAAGAAGTTGAATAAGCTAAGTCATTTTTGAAATTATGTGTTAAATTATTGCGGATATGGTTTTTGTTTGTTTACTGTAACTGTTGGATCTATGCGTATCTGCTTATAAATACCTGAATATGTGGCTATTGTAAGTGCACAAACTGGTTAAATCTGATAAATGTTTGCTTAAGGATCACAATAAGTAGATTGAATACATAAACAACGCCATAATAAGTAGAAAGGATTATTCCAAGTTTGGATCTGCGTGAAACAAAGAAGCGCAAAGCTGCGAAATGGTGCACGAAGCCTCTAGACCACATCTAGACATCCCAAGGGTGCGAAAACCTAGTTCTAACACCCTCCCCTGCTACCTCGAGTGAGACCTCAGTCCGCTCTCCGCAGGTTGTTGCCGAAAGTGCTGGTAGCTGTGGGATTTGTTTGGCTAAATAATTTTTCCAAACCTAGGTCTGGCCCATATAAGCCAACACTTGTCCATATTGATTTATGTGGACCATCAAGGAAAAATTCACCTCGTGGAGAAGAATACTTTATTTTGTTCATTTACGATTTTTCCAGAATGTGTTGGATAGGTCTTCTAAAGCACAAAGATGAATCATTTGAAAAGTTCCAAGCCTTCAAAGCCTTGGTTGAAAATGAATCAGATCGAAAATCAAATGCCTCAGATTTGATCGAGGAGGGGAATTTACATCGGATGAATTCTTTAACTTTTGTGAACAACATGGTCTCCTCAACAAAATGGTGTGATAGAAAGAATGAACAGAACAATTCAACAAATGGCTCAAGCTATGCTAGATGAATCTGGAACTCTTGCAACCTTCTGGGTTGAAGCTGCATTTGCTGCCGTGACTATTCTCAACAAAACAAATGTTTGGGTAAATAGCACTCAAACTCCACATGAGTTTTGGTATGGTAAGACTCCTACTGTAAAATACTTTAAAGTCTTTGGAAGAAAATGTTTTATCAAAAGGATTGATGAAAAACTTGGTAATTTTGAACCCAAAGCAAATGAAGGTATTCTTCTTGGTTATTCTTCTAGAAGTAAAGGATATAAATGTTATAATAAAATACTTGGGAAAATTGTTGAAAGCATTGATGTTGTAGTTGATGAAGCATGCAAAAATCCAAAACAGATAAAAACATAAGATTATGACAATGAAGAAGATGGGGATTATTTTCCCACATTAAATCAAAATGATATTGAAGAAGAAACCAATGAAGCACTGAAAGAAGAGATATGGTAGAAGAAAAGACTCCGTCCAAGTATGTTCAGAAAAATCATCTAGAAACTCAAATTTTAGGGGAAAAATAGGTAGGTGTACAGACAAGAAGAACCATTACAAGGACCTCAAGCTATCTAGCATGAATATCCTCCATCGAACCTCAAATGTAAATGAAGCGTGCAAAGATGAATGTTGGGTCAAGGCCATGGATCAAGAACTTAAGCAAATTGAAAAGAATGATACTTGGGAATTAGTTCCTAGATCTTATGATAAAAATATTATAGGAACTAAATGGATATTAAAAAACAAGCTTAATGAAAATGGAGAAGTCATTAGAAACAAGGCTAGACTTGTTTATAAAGGGTATGCTCAACAAGAAGGTATAGATTTTGAAGAAACTTTTTCACCTGTTGCTAGACTTGAAGCCATAAGGATGTTTCTTGCTCTTTCTAGCTTTCAGAAATTCAAAGTACACCAAATGGATGTAAAATCAACCTTCCTTAATGGAGATTTAGAAGAAGAACTTTAAATTGAACAGCCAGAAGGATTCATTCTTGGAAATAATGCAAAACTTGTATGCAGACTCAAAAAGGCTCTCTATGGTCTGAAACAAGCTCCAAGGGCTTGGTTTTACTGCCTTGACAAATATATACACCAACAAGGTTTTACAAAAGGTTCAGCAGATAGCAATCTATATACAAAGATTGAAACTTATAAATTTCTAATTATTATTGTTTATGTTGATGATATCATTTTTGTTAGCAATGAAGAATCCATGAGTCAAAGTTTTGCTTCAGTAATGTAGTAAGAATTTGAAATGTCCTTGCTTGGTGAACTTACCTATTTTCTTGGTCTAGAAGTTCAACAAAATAAAGATGGCATTTTTCTTTCACAGACCAAATATCTCAAACGGATCTTGAAAAGGTACAAAATGGAAGATTTTAAACCTGTATGTACCCCAATGGTAGCATGATGCAGTCTCAGCTCAAATGATGAATCAACAACAGTACATCAACCAACTTACAGATCCATGATTGGCAGTCTACTTTATCTAACAGGTACCTGACCTGGCATCATGCATGAAGTAGGAATAGTTGGAAGATTCCAAGCAAATCCAAAGGAATCACACCTTCAGGCAGTCAAAATAATTTTCAAATGTCTTCAAGGAACTCAAGATTTTGGACTATGGTATCCTAGATATGCAGATCTTACTCTTCATGCATATACAGATGCAGATTGGGAAGGAAGTGTTGATGATAGAAAAAGCACTAGTGGTGGTGCATTCTATATGGGTTCCCGGTTAGTGTCTTGGTTCAAAAACAAACAAAGTTTAATTCCTTTATCTACAGGTGAAGAAGAATATGTGGCTGTTGCATCTTGCTGCACACAACTACTTTGGATGACGCAAACTTTGCAAGACATTCAGATCACATGTACTCCACCCATCTCCATTCTATGTGATAATACAAGTGCCATCGGTATTTCAAAAAATCCATTCTTGCACTCCAAGACTAAGAACATACCCATTAAGTACCATTTTCTACGTGAACAAGTGCTTAAACAAAAGGTCAAATTGGAGTATGTTCCCTCCAAAGAACATGTTGTTGATATATTCACTAAACCACTGCCTAGAGAAACATTTGAATATCTCAGACAAAAGTTGGGAGTAGTTGCTGCATCATCCTGCTGTTGAAGCTATTTTTTTAGAGAAAGGTTATGATATGCATGTTTCATGAAGTATAGTCGCATGTACACGCGGGTTTTTATGGGTGAAGGAGCGTATGTGTTTTTCAGTCAAGAAAAATAGTGGGGCAGATTCTGATATGGGTTCTATGTCTATTGTTGATGATTACAGTCTATCAATATGCTTTATTCATTAATTTTTATTTGAGTGACAAAGACACCTTGATCATTGACTTGTTAATAATGCATAGGTAGCATAGGTTCAGGGGAGAATTAGCCTTCACACGCATTCTACATTGTTGGCATTATGGTTGCTGAGTCCAGTTATGGTTTTAGATATTTATACCATTTGTTGCTTATGTCATGCAAAGGTCTAGGGTGTGATATGTCTTCTCATACATTTGAATGAGTCCTATTGGACAAATGATGTGATTTGTATCCCCACTTGGTTGTGTGAATGAGTCAAATTTGGTATATTCCCACTTGGTTGGGAGATGGATGTATGTATGAGTCTTTGGTGATAGGATGGTCATACTCACATAGTTGAGTTATAGATTCATTTTATTCTTTTGGAAAATATTTTGCAGACTCTGCATGTGCTTAGGGGGAGCATGGACGGTTTTAGTACATCTCAACATGTACAAAGGGGAGCTCAATTAGAGAATTCAGCATGTACTCAGGGGGAGTATGCACAACATAATGTATGTCAAAGGGGGAGAATATCTTGGTCCGCCCTTTGCCCTTGATATCGAAGGGGCAGAGTGTCTTGATGTTGTTGTTGCCATCAAGTCCAAAGGGGGAGATTGTTGGAATTATGATACAGGTGTTGTCTTTGATGGAAACTCTCTTAGATGCCAATTCACAGTGTAGCAGGTTAACAACAAAGGATTACAGATCAGACTCCAAAGAATGAAGAAAGAGAGGTATACGTTGGTTCACTTTGTCCAAGAAGTGTATACACGTGGGTTAACAGAAAAAAATAGCGTATGACATATACACGCACTTTCATAGGAGGAAAAGCACGTACATGTTGGAAAACAAAGTATTTGATCCAAGGTGTTTGGTATGAGGTATTTGATCCAAGGTATTGAACCTAGGTATTTGGTCCAAGGTATTGAGAAAGGCCTAAGAGTATATAAGGAGAAGAAGATCATTAGGCAGGGAGTGCAAGCAATAAGATTCTAAGGAATACTTCTATATGAAGTATATTTTATGTTGTAAGGTTATGTTTGGGACTAGATCTAAAATATTTATGTGCACCTTGAGTTCAATATCGGATCAGGATCATGAGACTTGAAATGACTTATTCTTGAATGATTTCATATTGGTTGAGACTAGATCTAATGTTTTGCGTCTGTTTTATTTGTTATCTATCATGATCTGGGTTTGTCTAAATTCTAGAATTGCAGCAAAATTTTGAGTCAATATTTGCATATCTATATGCAAGTTCGTCTCAGCCAAAGAGAGTATACACGTTGGTTTGGTTATTTCAAGTAGCATATACAAAAGAAAAGCTTCTTTTCAAATCTAATTGATCTATCTGATAAAATTATGTTATTTTATTGCTATTTGTCAATGAAGTCTCCCTAGATTTGAATGTAAAACCGAATTCATAAGGAGGCTGGCATTTGATTGATTTATTGTATAAGTGAGAAGAAGTGATCTTTGTCCCCACCTGTGTAAAGCTCTGAAAGTTGACAGTAGATATTTAGAATATTGATAATTGGTGCAGACTTGATACAAAATTTTATGTTTGCAGTAGTTTTGAAGGTATACACAGGTTCAATTAATGTAAGTGGCATATACACGCAGTTTGGGTGCAGCCGAGTAGCATATACACTCTAATGCATGATTTTTGAGGTTACCGCTGGTTTTGAATGATGATGCAAGGTTCTGGGTTCATCATAGTGTTTTGGTGTCAGTGATTTGATTGTTTAGATTATCCGAATATTGGTTGATGCTGTTTAAGTTTAAAATTCATGATGGGTCTAGTGTGAAATTTGATGAAACATGGCCTTCAAATTGTGGTGTTGTGATCTAGGATTATCCAGTATGAAAATTCATGAAACATGGTCCTTGGTGGAAGAGTGGAGTTTTTCTGTAGGTTGGCACCTACGTACTAGTAAACATATTGGCTAGTACAAGAGTTAGGGGGTTGTAGCTCCCTTCTAGTAGAAGATGGAAATAGAGAGAAGGTTGTAACCTTCTGCAAGTAGAAGCCTGCGCACTGGTATGAGTCTGCAGCAATACAAGATTGTAAACAATTTTTATTATTATTAAAAGAAGACAAAGGTGACAGCAGTAGGTGGTTTTTACCCACATTGGCTTTCCACCTTACATCTTGGTGTTCATGTGTGTTGCTTATGTGTGATGCTTTATTATGCTTTTACTGCATTGTCTAATAAATCTCCGATATACTTCTTTAAGATCAACACATGATAAATTGTCTAGATCACAAGTTCTCTGGATATAAACTGCTTTCCTTAATCACAATCACATGTACATGCTATTTCACCTCACTGAAGTAGTGTATATAAATCTATTTGGGGAATAAAATTATTTATCTGATAATACTGATTCACCCCCGTCTCAATATTATTTCCAACACAAAAATCGGGACAAAATGCCCTAAAGAATTTTGGCTTATTACCATCATCATGTCTAATCAAAAAAATATTTGATCATCTATCTAACGATCCTTCTCAGGACAAGCAGCTAGAAAGAAAACAATGGCATTAGCTACTCGCTGAAATAGTCGCACCCAGTCCCGTGGTAATCCCACCATGCGCCATTGCATCTCCTCTGGTAAGTCCTCTATGGCCACCATGGGTACCTAGTGAGTTAGTCTCATCAAGTTTCTCTTGATTGCATGGAGGACTCTCTCAGTCTCAGCTGTGGCCGATTTGGCATCTCTTCCATGACGCTTATGTCGAGGAAGTCCATCAAGTCTCACTTGTCCCACATATGAAACATGATTAATAAATTTTGTAGGTGTCTTGTCTCATCAAAAAGATTTTTAATTCATTTATATTGAAAATCCATAAAATATTAAAATTTCAAATATTAAAAAAATTATTTATACCTATGCCACCCCATGCTAACTCTAGTGGAAATACTCGATCCAGATCTCCTCAGAAATCCATTCTGGCATATGGGTAGTCTTCGACTGCAATGACCTGTTGATCCCACCTGTTAGAGTCGGTCTTGTCAGTCCTCCTTCAGCGATCAAAACTCTTTATGAATTTCATTTTTAGGAGTCCCTCTCCATTCACTTAGCTGCATTCCGCTAGGGGCATGCCATAATCTGACGAAAAAAGGTCTTGTTAGTCAGTCCCCCTCATGTCTAGCTCCTGCTAGCTTAGGTCTTTTGTTAATGATCACTAAAGTCCATGACAGTCAAGGTATGGTCCTTTAAAGGACAAAAGTAATTTTCGATCATTAGGTCTAAGGATTAACCAATTTGGTCTTCAACCATGTCCAATAAAGCCATGCAGGCCAAAGTGAGGCCCTTACAAAGTTATGATTCAGAGAGTTTCATCGTCATGTTGATAGAATTCGACTGTTCTTCAAAACTTTGTTTTGAAGAAAAGTCAAACAATGTCATTTGTGATAAAATTTTCAAAAAAGTTGTTAGTTGATTTCTTCAGGTTCAATCATGGTTTCCGTGGCCAAATGCCCTGTCATGCAATCCCTGCAAAGAGTGCCGAAAATTTCATCACTTGAGCTAAAATTTCAAAGGGAAAAGTGAAATTCAGTGTTGCTTTAAGTCAGTGCAAAAGGCCAAAATGAAACATTAGCAAAGTGGGTTTTTGAAGAGGAAACAATTAAACCCATGACTTCAAAGTCTTTATATACAAGTTTCCACCAAAATCAAAGTCATTGTGCAAATCAAGGTCATAGAAAAACATTGCAAAGCATTGAGAGAGCAAAGTGCGTGTTTAGAGTGAGTTGGGAGTCGTTTTCCAGAGTGCGGCACACACACAGAGGGGCGCGGTGCACATATAGAGCGCGGCGCACACAACTCCAACCCACAATGCAAAATTTCTATGGGCGCGACGCACACACTGGGCACAACGCACTAGGTTTGGCACGTGGCGCACACCTACAAAGGCCGGAAATCGTGTCAAATTACCTCAAGTTGCCTGTGAAACCCCTCAAATCAACATAAATCACAAAAACACCTAGTTTCACACCATCACCGAAGGGCAGCCCAAATACAGTACACAAAGAAGTCATGGCATTTGAGCATTCATCAGAGTATGAGATGGAGACACAAAGTGATTCATCATCGGAAGAACAGGCTCCCAGAAGACATCACAAGAGTGGAAAACATGTTAGGGATGAGCCAACCACCCTCACAGAACTGCAGGCCTACCGTCTTGCTATGTCATGCTTCCAGCATCTATCATGTTTTGAATTTTGTCAAAGGGTGGCTAATGTTAAAGTTCATCATGAGTTGGCCCGTCTTTTTGCTTCACTACAAGGAGGTAGATCTATCTTGCCGGGTCACCTTCACATTGACACCCGAAACTATCTCATTGGCAACCGGCATACCAAATGTTGGAGAACAGTGGCACAAGAAACATAAGGTGGATAGGAAACACTATGAGCCTTACATTAAGGCCAGATTCTTGAGGCAGCTCACAAGAGTCTTTCCATTCAGAGATTTGAAAGATGAGTATGCTCCACTCATGAAATTGATCATGAAGTACTTCAGCTGTGAGGGGAGGTTCTCCCGTCTATATGCCTACCACATCAGGTTGCTCATGCACTTTACCAGGGTGCGGATGATGAACCTCGCATTTTTCATTTGTAGGAACATAGAGAGGATGAACACCTTCATGCAGCATAAGACCCCTCAGCAGCAACTTAACAGTGTGTATCACTTTGCTCTTATTCGGATTTTGGTAGATCATCAGTTGGGATTGTAGGGAATTTCTTGGGAGGACTTCATAACCTGTGACCTCTTCAACGCTTCACAGGTATTATTAGAGGTTGAGCATGAGATAGGTGGTCCTTCTCATCAGTATGAGTGCCATGAGACCACTACTATGCCAGTATTCATCACCTATCAGAGAGGCAGTAGGCACTTGTTTGCAGTAGCAAAGCGAGTGTTACCTCCACCTGGGGTGGAAGGGGCCTCACTTCTGGCATCGACAACACAGGTACAGGACAAGGGCAAGAGGCCCATGCATGACGAGGGGCCATCAGGTGAACAGGAGGCCGACTTCATCCTCATTCAGGATGATGATGCAGATGTGGACAGTGCCAAACTTAGGATGACCATCCAGGAGCAGAACACGGAGGTCCAAGACTTGTCACTCAATTTGGAGTGGGCCAAATGGATCATCAGGTATTTGGAGTAGAGGAACAAATAGCTTGAGGACGAGCATGAGATCATGGAGCTGCAAAGCATCCGTGAGAATCGAAAAGCTGCCAAACAAAGGAGGATCGAGCTCACTACCTTGGAGCATGACCGTGGGTCTTGGCTCGAGCGCATCAAGATCCACCTTGAGAGACCGCTGGAGAAGGCCGACAAGGACAAAACCATACTGAGGTGGATGGTTTATCATTACAGGGCACGGAACATGAGTTCAAAGGCTTGGATAAGGAGCTTGAAAACAAAATTGAGCAGAGCGACAAAGAGACAAAAGGGAAAAAAGAGAAAGATCAGCTTTGAATCTTGGTTGAAGCCTCTGTGGCCCAGCATAGTACCTCTTAGAGAACCACCAGCCCAAATTTCAAGAAATTTGGGGCAATTTTGGTCACATGGCAAAATTTTGGTCACAACACAGGTTTTTTCTCCTTGTGCGCCGCGCCACTGGCATGGTGCTTAGTATTGGGAGCTCCAAATGACAAATGGCTTTCATTTTTGGATTTAGCATGAAAAATCAAGACTACTGGTGCTTGGAAAAGAAATTTGGGCACGATTTGAGTCTCCAAGAGGTCAACACCCAAAAAATGGCCTCTCTGCCCCTATTTTGACACACAGGAAGCAGTCTTGGGAGAATGAAGATTTGGAGGGGAAAATGAGCACCAAATTCAGAAATTTCACTTGGGTTGGAAAGTAGACAGGCCATTCTTTCCAACAAGCACACTTGGACACATTTTGGACTCCTGTAGGTACCTCAAGACAACCTCCAAAGTGGCGAGGCGCATATAGAGAAAAGGGCCAAATTCACCTCCGTTTCGTGAAATTTGATTCGCGAATTTCTCCAAGTGGGCCCGCTCATCTACAATTCAATTTTTTTGGAAAATAAGGCAAAGTTTAAAGAGTTTGGCTTATATCCAAGTGGCAAAAGAAGGCAGAATGTCACCCAAGCCATTTGTCATCTTTGTAACGCTGCACCTGTAGCTAATGGTTGGCTTTCCATCTCCATTTTGTAATGATTTGAGAAACTCCCCAACTCTTGGTCATTCTATCTCCTCATAGCATGGTCTATTTATTGTATCCAAACTATTTGCAAAGGGTTGGTTGGCTTGTAATTTATGGGAGACTGTGGGAAAGAAACTTTGTTTCTTCATTGTATATTTTGATAGAGGATTAATGAAAGGCAGCGGCTCTGTTTCATGAGATTCATGTGGTTGTGAGTGTAGCAAATGTGTTTTCCCTTATGTTTCATATGTATCTCGTTATGTTTCATAGTTCATTCATATTCATTTCCAGTGAAATGTTCTGAGTAAGATAAGATATAATTCATTTTTATTGCTCTGCCTGTGGGAAAGTTTCACACTGTGTGTTTCTCTTCTGTTGAAAAGGATTCATGTACTTATGCCCTTTTCACCCTCCTAAGCAATCTCTCCATTCCGTGTTATTTCAGACTAAGTTGCTAGACTTTCTGCCTATCTTGCCTCACGAAGTAATCTGTGCCTTTGTATTAAATTCTTTGCTCATTGTTGTCCGTTGGTCCCATACCATCCCAGAACCTCAGTCATTCATAAAAAATTGTTTCATGTATCCATAATTACTTACTAGCCTAAGATCAATATTTCACTGTAAGTCAGCTCAGACCATTTCATTTATCTATTCACTGAGTGTGACTCGGAGAGAGCCCTCTCCTGTTCTGGTAGGTGTCATGTGGAAAGAGTTAATCTTGCGGACAAAAGCAACCTCCCTAGAAGCCTAATACTTTCTAGTGACAAACAAGACAATTAAGAGCAATCCTTCTCTAAAAATGAATTTACCATACAAGTAATCAAGTGTTTTAGATCCTACCTGTAGTCCAACGTTGTTGTAGTAGTCTAGCTTCGTTGATCCGGATGAGCTCCTCCTTCACTTCGAAACCTGCATTCACTAACAATCAAACGATTACATAGCACCTGAATATCTCATAAAATAAAACATATTCAACATACAGACCAAGGAGTATATGAAACAACTCATTAATAACAAATTGTTGAGAAGAATGGACTTATTTGTATTAATAGGAAACAAAAGAAACCATTACAACCTGAGCCTTGGTGTTGTGCAAGTTCCTCCCAGGGTCCAGCAAGAGTTTTCCTTTACTTTGATAAGCTCACCCACTTCCAAATGAAACAAGAAAGGATGGGAATCTCTCCTCACAAGCTTCTACAAGGAAGTCCTAATTCTAGCAGCATCTACCCTTTGGAATGTTCAGCTTTCAACCTCCCCTCCTCTGGCCCAATGCTTGTATTTATAATGCTCTAGAGGAATTTAATCAGGTGCACCATCAATGGGATAAGCTCCTCTTTTGGATGGGGTAGCTCCTCTCTTGATGGGATACGTTCCTCTTTCATAGGGATACATGAACCATCTGGAGGCGCTCAATACACATCAAACAATCTTCTAGAATGCTTTAGAAATGACCACAAGTAACTTTTTTAAGATGAAACTCGCGCCTTTTGACCTTTACAGGAGTACGCGCCCATCCCTTGACATACAGAGCGTACAAGTACGCAGGTATAATGAACTTGGGATGCGTACACGCAGGTAAGGTAGAGAGAAACTACGTACCCAGAGATAAACATGTTTTTTAATGACTTTCTCTCTTTCTTGAAGTTTGACATGGAGAGCAGAGGTATGAGGCTTGCCAAGGAGGATAGTATGACTGTTGATGGAGCCATACTAACTGCAAATAGTCACGGTGACAAATTTTAGTGTAACAGTAGGGCTAGCTACTAGACTGAGCGTGGTTTGTGGTTACCCTGAATTTTGCCTTCCTTTAGCCTAAGGTGGATTTGGGTGCTAACATAGTGGCGACTCCGCTGGGGAAAAATTACTCCCCTTACTTCTTTATAATTCTAAGCTTCCGGATGATAAGCTTAGGATTTGATAGGCTGAGTGAGTTAGTTGTGTCCTTTGATTTTTCGCAATAGCACGCCGGCTTCTAGAAGATATACCAGAGCTAATCCAGATCCAGATCCTCCGCACATCTACGAAAATCCCAATTTGATTTCAAGAATTCGTCGTCAAGAGAGCTCTATATCTCCCGTGTTCAAATCCCATTCATTCCCTGACATTTTTGAGTATCTTGAAGATCTAGATTTTGATGAGCAGTTTGAACTATCATTGTTTGAAACCAAGTCTGAAAGGGTGGTTGAATCTACTGTCCACAATCCACAGTTTCTTGTAGAATTGGAGACGGAAAGGGCTAACCGGTCGATTGATAACTACATTATGGCTCAGCTTCAAACTCCAATTGCTAGTCCCTTACAAACTGTGCACACTCCTCCAACACCTCTGAGGCCAAATCCACCAAGAGTGATGGTTGCCTGTTTTGCACCTCTTGTTCTGCCTCAAGTTTTAGATGATATGCCCGCAGATTATCAAAGAAAAATCCTGTTTTTTGATGGCACTCCTAACAACATTACTGCTCAGCAACATGTGGACAGAATGGCGGATTTCTATGAACTTCATGAGATCGATGCAAAGAATGTGGTAATGAGACTCTTTGTACAGAAATTTGCAGGTGAAGTGAGGAAATGGTTTAGAGGTTTGCCGGCTGCACGCATCGCTACCTTGGTTGACCTACAAAGACAATTTTTAAACTACTGGGAAGTGAAAAAGAATCCTCTTCAAATTTTGGCTGAATATGAGCAAATCAAAAGAAACGCTGGTGAGTCGGTCCAAGACTATTGCATTAGATTCAATTCAGTTTATAACGAAATTCCAGATCATCTAAGGCCACCTGTGGGACTAGCCATGGTGAAGTTCCTGAATGGTTTTGATGCTGACATGGCTTATCAATTAAGAGAAAGAGAACTGGCCACAATGGAAGACATGTAGAAGATAGCGGTCAGCATTGAAGTAAATCTGCTGACCAAGAGAGTTAGAGCAAAGGAAGAAAAGAAGGTCACCATAAAAGAAGAATCTTCCTCGGTAGATCAATTACTCCGGAAGGTAGAGCAGATGCTTGAAAGGGTGAAACTTGACAAACCGGAGCCACAAGTTAGAAATCCTAACTTTTGTGGCCAGCAACAACCACAACATAGAATAAGACAAAGAGATCAGCGAGCCCAACAACAGACAGCACAACAACCAGTACAGACCCCTTTGCAGCAAAATTTTGTGCATTGACCGGAGTCAGATGAGGACGAGAATATAATAGGTGAAGAAAATCACCTCTTTACTCCTGATGATTTGCCTATTTATCTCACTAAGGATGAGGAGTATGCAGAGAGTTCCGCTGTACACAAATATGTAGGTTTTATTCTAGCAAATGACACCGTCTTGGAGGAAGAATCAGATGAGTACCAAAGAGGCTATATGAATGCTCTGTCCGCCCAGCAGCAACGATATTCACTTAGAAACAGAGATGTGCTGGTCAAACCAATTCAGAAAAGGAAGGATGTTGAGGCATCAAAGAATGATTCATCAGTGGCACAAAGGAAAGGAAAGGAGGCGGTTGATCCAGATAGCAGCAAATCACCATCAGCAGAACAATCGCATCGGCAAGTTGCATCGAAAGAAAAGGAGAGGAAAGAAATCCCAGTCAAAGAGGTAGAAAAGATTTCCACTTTTAATTTAGAGAATGAGATTTCTAAATTGAAGATATCCATTCCCTTGACTGAAATAATGAGGAACAACAGTTATAGAGGGAAAGTATCTAAAATGTTGAATTTGGACCCAACGTCCGACATGGTGAATGTCGAAGATGATCAACCTGAAATGATTTTTGGGCCAACATCGAATGGTGAGTCTCCTGATAGTGATGTGCCACCCTTTTATATCAGTTTAAGATTGCATGATTTTGTGTTACATAACGCCATGTTCGATTCCGGAGCTTCTCACAATCTCATGCCGAAGGCTATCATGGATAAGCTTGGTCTGGACATCACCCGTAAATACCATGATCTCTATTCGTTTGATTCCAGCAAAGTAAGATGTATAGGACTCATCAAAGACTTGGTTGTGAGTCTGGATCAGCTCCCAATGAAGAATGTTTTAATGGATGTTGTTGTAGCAGATATTCCTCCCAGGTTTGGCATGCTTCTTTCCAGGTCTTGGTAGCGAAATTGAAAGGGACACTACAGCTAGATTTGTCCTATGCAACAATTCTGGTGTTTTTCCAAATGAGGAAACTGTATCAGGAACAAAAAATGAAATACATGATCACAAGCAAGGAGAAACCAATAAATGATCTAATTAATTCTGTACATATAGATTTAGAGTCTTTTGTTTTGTATTCTGATAGTTTCAATGATTTCGATAGTCAGTTAGTATAAGAAGATGATATTCCAGAAATAACAGAAAATTTCAGAGGAGTTTTAAAGAAGGAAGGACAAGAAAAACAGAGCATCGTTGAGCGATCAGCTGAAAGTAATGGACAGCAAGCAGACAAGGCACAACAAACAGATTTTCAACACTTGCAAGAAGAGGAAGAAGGTTTGTAGACCATGGATTTCGATAGAGCAGTGGGAAATGATGGCGCTGGAACTGGAATTTGGGTACACGGTCCTTTCTCCGCCCCAAACAAAGTCCCTAGTAATGTGCGGGTATGCTTTTACAAGTTGGCTTTCAATTGTTCAAATAATGAAGCTGAGTATGAAGCCTTGATTGCTGGCCTAAAGATTCTAAGAAAGCTGAATGCTAAGAGGATTTCAGTATATGGCAACTCCGAATTGGTGATTAAGCAGGTCAGAGGTGAATATCAAGCAAAGAATCCTAGGATGCGGGCTTACTGTAATACAGTTCTAGACATCCTAAAATTATTTTCAGAATACAACTTGACATGTGTGCCTCGTATAGAAAATAGTATTGTTGATGCTCTTGCTAAGGTAGCAAGTAGTTTGAAAATCCCAATGAACTCCAACAATAAATTTGAAATCCATGTCAAGCATCGTCCAATCGTTCCAGACAATCAAAGATATTGGCAAGTTTTCCAAGATGATGAGGAGATTGATGATTTTCTACAAAACAAAGGCAAGTTCAAAGAGACCTCAATTGATGTAGAAGATGATGATGGTAAAGGTAATGGTACATATGAGGTACAGATCAATGAAATGGACGTGTTGCAGCTGAAGAATAACGTTATTCCTAAAGGCTTGATACCTTTAGAAGAAATCTTTGATCAAGATGATGTAGCCTGCAAGCCAACATTGCAACCAACAGAGGAGGGTGTGGAAGAGGTCAATATCGGAACAACTACTAATCCTAAATTGGTAAAATTGTCCAAAGCATTGCCACCAAAGATCAAGGACAAATATATCATTTTGTTGTCTTCATTTGCAGATGTGTTTGCTTGGGACTATTCTGACTTAAAGACATACGATACCAATATAATTCAGCACACTATACCCATCAAGTCCAATCGAAAACCATTTAGACAGAAGTTGAGAAGGCTAAATCCAAAGTTGCTGCCATCAATTGAAAAGGAGATAAACAGGTTGTACAAATCAGGAATCATTGTTCCCATCAGATTTTCGGATTGGATCTCTAATTTGGTTCCCGTATGAAAGAATACAGGCGAGATTCGCTTATGCATTGATTTTAGAAATCTCAATAAAGTTTCATTGAAAGACAACTATCCACTGCCCAAAATGGACCATATACTTCAGTGAGTAGTGGGAGCATCTCGTATGTTACTACTTGATGTTATTCCGGATATAACCAAGTTTCTGTCCATGAAGATGACCGAGACAAGACAATGTTCACCACTCCATGGGGAACCTTTCATTACGCTAAAATGCCTTTCGATTTGAAGAATGCAGGTGCCACATTTCAGCGGGCAATGGACTTGGCTTTTGAAAATGAGAAGGATGTCTTTTTGGTTGTGTACCTGGATGATTGGACGGTGTTTTCCAAATCAGATGAAGAGCACATGTACCATCTAAAAACTGTCTTTCAAAAGTGCATAAAATATGGCTTGTCGCTAAATCCGAAGAAGAGTTTGTTCGCCATGGAGGAAGGCAAACTACTTGGGCACATTATCTCAAATGATGGCATTCGTATTGACCCAGCATGTGTGCAACCAATTTAGCAAATCGATCTGCCCTGGAATAAGAAATAAATTCAATCTTTCAATGGTAAAATGAATTTTCTACGCCGCTTTGTACCTAATCTTGTTGAGCACCTAAGAGAGATGACAAACATGCTTAAGAAGGACAACCAAGTGAAATGGATGGAGGAGGCTGTAAAATCTTTCAATTTAGTCAAATTGGATCTTTCTTCAGCTCCAGTTCTAGTCAGTCCGGACTACACTCAAGATTTCATATTGTTTTCATTTGCTTCGGAGCACACTATGGCAGTTGTGTTATTGTAGAAAAGATAGGATCACGAAAGGCCCATTGCATTCTTCAGCAGAGCTATAAGAGATGCAGAGCCTTAAAATACAACATCATTGAGAAGCAAGCCCTTTCACTTGTGAAAGCATTGAAAGATTTCCGGGTATATATTCTACATTCTCATATTTTGGCCTAACTTCCTAACGCTGCTGTCAAAGATGTTTTAGTGCAGACCGATCTGAAAGGAAGACGAGGCAAATGAATTGCAGCTTTGTTGGAATATGATGTGGACATAAAGCCCGCAAAGCTGGTTAAAGGACATGGATTGGTAAATTTAATGGCCGAATCAAACTTGCACACCTTGGACATAAATCTGATCACTACTATGTCTGATGAGAATGGGGAAGGATCGTCAATTCAGGTATCTGAAATGTTTGCTCTTTCTCCGTGGTATTCAGATATCATATTTGTGCTTAAAAATTTGTCACCACCACCCGGCATGACTAGAAACAAAGCGAGAACACTTAAGTTGAAGGCTGCCAAGTTTTGTATTCTAAATTCTGCACTGTATTGGAAAGATCCCGGTGGCGTTCTGTTAAATTGTTTGGTGGAAAAGGAAGCAAAGAAGGTCATGGAGGACTGCCACCAAGGAGACTATGGTGGTCCCCTTTTTTGGAAATCAACAATAAAAAAGATTCTAAGAGCGGGATACTATTGGCCGACATTGTTTACTGATGTATATAAGATGGTCAAGCACTGTCATAAGTGTCAGATTTTCGAAGGAAAGCAGAAGTTACAGCCTTTACCACTTAAGCTTATTGAGGTGAGTTCTCCTTTCCAACAATGGGGGTTCGATTTCATTAGTGAAATTCATCCCACTTCTTCCGGTCAGCACAGATGGATCCTCACGGCAACAGATTAGTTCACAAAATGGATCGAGGCGATTCCCACCAGACAAGCTACTAATGTGGTAATCATTTCATTCCTTGAAAATAACATCTTGTCTCACTTTGGTTGCCTGAATAAGTTAATCACTAATAATGCAGCAGCTTTCAAATAAAAAAGGATGGTATAGTTTTGTCATAAATATCACATCATTTTGGGTCACTCAACTGCCTATCATCTGCAAGGCAATGGATTGGTGGAGTCTTCGAACAAATCATTGGTCAACATCATCAAGAAGTTGTTGGAAATAAATAAGAAGAGCTGGCATAAGAGGTTGGTCAATGCACTATGGGAAGATCGGGTCAGTCAGAAGAAATCCATAGGTACATCACATTTCGGGCTTGTTTATGAAGTTGATACAGTATTTCCTACCTCTCTCGCTGCCTCGGTAGTCAAACTTCTTCAGGAGGCTGGCGGTGAAGAAGATCCCATGCAGAGAAGGTTGAATCAAATGGTCCACTTGCAGCAGACCAGAGAAGAAGTTTTCAAGAACACATCCAAATTGCAGGAGAAGATAAAGAAAATTTATGACAGAAAAATAAAGGTGGATAAATTTCAGTTGGATGATGTGGTGCTGAAGTGGGATGCAAGGAATGAGGAGAAAGGCAAGCACGGTAAGTTCGAGAACCTTTGGACAGGTCCCTTCAAGATTGCAGCATATCGGGGTCAGAATGCCTTTCTTCTGAAGGAAATGAACGGGGAAGATTGTCTAGGAGGGCCGATCAATGGTCAGCTACTCAAGCCGTACCAATTCTGAGTTATGAATGTTGCTTCCACTGTCATTGTAAATACCATTTTTATTTCAGTTTGGTTTGAGTTTGTCAAGTTAGTCTTCAAGTCATTTCAATGTCAAGTTTGAGTCAATTTTTTGGTCATTTTAGTTTCATAGATGAGTCAGAGTCCTGTGTTATTTGTTGAAGTAATGACTCCATAGCCCAATGGACAAAGGCACTGTCTAGCTCTTCCAGAGATCTGTTGTTCTTGGCACCTCCAAGGAGCTACCATCCCCCATTGGAGCCAATGTTAGAGTCGTTCTTGTCAGTCCTCCGTGAGAGATCAAAACTCTTTATGCATTTCATTTTTAGGAGTCCCGCTCCATTCACTCAGCTGCATTCCGCTAGGGGCATGCCATAATATGACGGAAAAAGGTCTTGTTAGTCAGTCCCCCTCATGTCTGACTCCTGCTGGCTTAGGTCTTTTGTCAATGATCACTAAAGTCCATGATAGTCAAGGTCTGGTACTTTAAAGGACAAAAGTCATTTTCGATCATTAGGTCTAGGTATTAATCAATTTGGTCTTCAACCATGCCCAATAAAGCCACGCAGGCTAGAGTGAGGCCCTTACAAAGTTATGATTCAGAGAGTTTCATCGTCATGTTGATAGACTTCGATTGTTCTTCAAAACTATGTTTTGAAGAAAAGTCAAACAATGTCATTTGTGATAAAATTTTCAAAAAAGTCGTCAGTTGATTTTTTCAGGTGCAGTCATGATTTTCGTGGCCAAATGCCCTGTCATGCAATACTTGCAAAGAGTTCCGAAAATTTCATCACTTGAGCTAAAATTTCAAAGGGAAAAGTGAAATTCAGTGTTGCTTTAAGTCAGTGAAAAAGGCCAAAATGAAACATTAGCAAAGTGGGTTTTTGAAGAGGAAAAAATTAAACCCATGACTAAAAAGTCTTTATATACAAGTTTCCACCAAAATCAAAGTCATTGTGAAAATCAAGGTCATAGAAAAACATTGCAAAGCATTGAGAGAGCAAAGTGCGTGTTTAGAGTGAGTTGGGAGTCATTTTCCAGAGTGCGACGCACACACAAAGGGGCGCGGTGCACATACAGAGCGCTGTGCACACAACTCCAACCCACAATGCAAAATTTCTACGGGCATGGCGCACACACTGGGCGCGGCATGCAGCGCACACCTACAAAGGCCGGAAATCGTGTCAAATTGCCTCAAGTTGCCTATGAAACCCCTCAAATCAACAGATATCACAAAAACACTTAGTTTCACACCATCACCAAAGGGCAGCCGAAGTACAGTACACACAACAGTCATGGCATCTGAGCATTCATCAGAGTATGAGATGGAGACATAAATTGATTCATCCTCGAAAGAACAGGCTCCCAGGAGACATCACAAGAGTGGAAAACATGTTAGGGATGAGCCAACCACCCTCACAGAACTAAAGGCCTGCCCTCTTGCTATGTCATGCTTCCGGCATCTATCATGTTTTGAATTTTGTCAAAGGGTGGCTAATGTTAGAGTTCATCATGAGTTGGCCCATCTTTTTGTGCTTCACCTACATGGAGGTTAGTCTATCTTGGCTGGGGTCACCTTCACATTGACACCCGAAACTATCTCATTGGCAACCGGCATACCAAATGTTGGAGAACAGTGGCACAAGAAACAAAAGGTGGATAGGCAACACTATGAGCCTTACATTAAGGCCAGATTCTTAAGGCAGCTCACAAGAGTCTTTCCATTCAGATATTTGAAAGATGAGTATGCTCCACTCATGAAATTGATCATGAAGTACTTCAGCTGTGAGGGGAGGTTCTCTTGTCTATATGCCTACTACATCAGGTTGCTCATGCACTTTACCAGGGTGCGGATGATGAACCTCCCATTTTTCATTTACAGGAACATAGAGAGGATGAACACCTTCATGCAACATAAGACCCCTCAGCAACAACTTAATAGTGTGTATCACTTTGCTCTTATTCTGATTTTGGTAGATCATCAGTTGGGATTGCAGGGCATTGCTTGGGAGGACTTCATATCCCGTGACCTCTTCAGTGCTTCATAGGCATTATTAGAGGTTGAGCATGAGATAGGTGGTCCTTCTCATCAATATGAGCACCATGAGACCACTACTATGCCAGTATTCATCACCTATCAGAGAGGCAGTAGGCACTTGTTTGTAGTAGCAAAGCGAGTGTTATCTCCACTCGGGGTGGAAGGGGCCTCGCTTCTGGCATCGACAACACAGGTACAGGACAAGGTCAAGAGGCCCATGCATGACGAGGGGCCATCAGGTGAACCGGAGGCCAACTTCATCCTCATTCAGGATGATGATGCAGATGTGGAGAGTGCCAAACTTAGGATGACCATCTAGGAGCAGAACATGGAGATCCAAGACTTGTCACTCAATTTGGAGAGGGCCAAATGGATCATCAGGTATTTGGAGCAGAGGAACAAATAGCTTGAGGACCAGCATGAGATCATGGAGTTGCAAAGCATTTGTGAGAATCGACAAGTTTCCCAACAAAGGAGGATCGAGCTCACTACCTTGGAGCAAGAGATTAACAATGACTGTGAGTCTTGGCTCGAGCGCATCAACATCCGCCTTGAGAAACTACTGGAGAAGGCAAAAAAGGACAAAACCATACTGAGGAGGATGGTTTATCATTACATGGCATGGAACATGAGTTAAAAGGCTTGGATAAGGAGCTTGAAAACAAAATTGAGCAGAGTGACAAAGAGACAAAAGAGGCAAAAAGAGCAAGATCAGCTTCGAATCTTGGCTGAAGCCTCTGTGGCCCAGCATAGTACCTCTTAGATAACCTCCAATTTTGGTCACATGGTAAAATTTTGGTCACAACACAGGTTTTTTCTCCCTCTGGCACGACGCTTAGGATTGGGAGCTCCAAATGACAAATGGCTTGCATTTTTGGATTCAGCATGCAAAATCATGACCACTGGTGCTTGGACAAGAAATTTGGGCATGATTTGAGTCTCCAGGAGGTCAAAAACACCCAAAAAATGGCCTCTCTACCCCTATTTTGACACATAGGAAGCAATCTTGGGAGAATGAATATTTGGAGGGGAAAATGAGCACCAAATTCAGAAATTCCACATGGGTTGGAAAGTAGACAGGCCAGGCTTCCCAACAAGCACACTTGGGCACATTTTGGACTCCTACAGGTACCTTAAAACAACCTCCAAAGTGGTGTGGGGCATACAGAATTGGGCACGATGCATATAGAGAAAAGGGTCAAATTCACCTCTGTTTCGCGAAATTTCGATTCGCGACTTTCTCCAAGTGGGCCCGCTCATCTACACTTCACTTTTTTCGGCAACTAAGTCAAATTTTAAAGAGTTTGGCTTCTATCCAAGTGGCAAAAGAAGGCAAACGGTCACCCAAGCCATTTGTCATCTTTGTAATGTTGCACCTGTAGCTAATGGTTGGCTTTCCATCTCCATTTTGTAATGATTTGAGAAACTCCCCAACTCTTGGTCGTTCTCTCTCGTCATAGCATGGTCTATTTATTGTATGCAAACTATTTGCAAAGGGTTGGTTGGCTTGTAATTTCTGGGAGACTGTGGGAAAGAAACTTTGTTTCTTCATTATATATTTTGACAAAGGATTAATGAAAGGCAGCAGCTCTATTTCATGAGATTCATGTGGTTGTGAGTGTAGCAAATGTGTTTTCCCTTATGTTTCATATGTATCTTGTTATGTTTCATAGTTCATTCATATTCATTTCCAGTGAAATTTTCTGAGTAAGATAAGGTAGAATACATTTTTATTGCTCTGCCTGTGGGAAAGTTTCACACTGTGTGTTTCTCTTTTGTTGAAAAGGATTCATGTACTTATGCCCTTTTCACCCTCCTAAGAAATCTCTCCATTCCGCGTTATTTCAAACTAAGTTGCTAGATTTTCTGCCTATCTTGGCTCACGAAGTAATCTGTGCCTTTGTATTAAATTCTCTGCTCATTGCTATTCGTTGGTCCCATACCATCCTAGAAACTCAGTCATTCATAAAAAATTGTTTCTTGTATCCATAATTACTTACTAGCCTAAGATCAATATTTCATTGTAAGTCATCTCAGACCATTTCGTTTATCTATTCACTGAGTGTGACTTGGAGAGATCCCTCTCCTGTTTTGGTAGGGCTAGCTAGCAGACTGAGCGTGGTTTGTGGTTACCCTGAATTTTGCCTTCCTTCAGCCTAAGGCGGATTTGGGTGCTAACACCACCAAAGGAAAAACTCGTCATCAAAAGTCATCCTAGGGACCTAATCGCCCCCTAGGCATTTCATCAAGTTAGACCACCTACCCATCCATCAATATATCGGGCTATTAATGGTATATAATACCTTGGGATGAAGCCCATGTACTCTCTCAAAAAAGAATGAACATAAGATAGTTTTGTATCCAAAATTATTCATCTAACCCTTCTAAATGGAAGTGAGTTGTTTCTTCATGTTGATCAGCAGAGGTGTGCGCCAATCAAAGCCAATAGTGAGGTAATCCACTACTAGACTCATGGAAACACGTGAAGCCTGATGTAGAGAAACATAATTGTTTACCCTGGCTATGGTAAATAAAAGGATTTTCAATTATACACTCTCTACATACTTGATTGGAATCTGACTTCCAACCTTTTCAGGGTTGCCAAGACAGTATATGCAGACGTAGTCTTTTACGCTGAGACTACCTCTCATCTTGCCAGTTGAATGCACTCTCTGCCCCCTTTGGGAAAGACCTGTAATGAAATAAATGTCTTCTACCTCGATCCTCAGGGGCATCTAATGAATCATGAATGCATCATCTTCTACACTCCAGTAGTGAATTAACAACTCAAGAAATCAAGTATTCGCCTTCATGTTTGGCATTTTGAAGAATTTTAACAAACCATATCCTCTCAAAGCATCTTAGGCATTTTGATCCTCCATCACTTGGTTATCAATGGCACTGTGCTCTCTTTCACGCCACGTAATTGTCATCCTGCCAAAAAAGATATATCACATCATTAAATCAATGTTTGAATTTTTTTACTCGCGCAGAGGTGGGTTCATTTTTTACATAGTCGTGTGTAGGGTCATTGTATACGCGAGTTGCCTGTATCAAACCTGCATGTATGCAGAGTTGGAAGTTTTAACATAATTTCTTACTGTCAAATTTATGAAAAAGCATATAGAAAGCATAAAAAATGATCAAAAGCATGATTAAAGGGTTACCTGGAAGATTTGAAGTAATTTAAACAGAGACTTTTGCACCAGTCGCAAGACTGGAGGAAATCATGATGTTTTTGGCCTTTGCGTGCTACAACGGAGGAAGTTTGTTTGAGTTTTTCTCCACATCTCGCTCAAAACACAAATGGAAACACTGTGAGTCCAAAAGTCCTTATATAGGTTGAAAAATGAAAATTATTTCTTCTAAAGTTGATTTTCATTTCATGGAATCTTTGACCTTTTGGCTTGGAGTGTTGGGAATGGGTTGTTTTTATAGGATATTTTGGAGACTTTTTTGAGAAATTGCTTAGGTCCCATGACCGTAGAGCCATCATGGAAGGTATCGTTTTCTTACTGGCATATAGATTAGGGAATATCACTTTCCGCTGCATTTTGCATACTACCCTCCATACTACAATATTTTTTCCATAGGTTCAACCCCATCATGCCTTGATTCACAAACCATTTTTCACTCACCGAATTTTAAAATCATGATGTGATGGTAGAGCCAACCTTTACATGGGCATCTTAGTTAGATCCTCACTAACATATGTTGCCCATGCTGCTATAATGAGTAGGCTCGGGAGTCTTCTTTAGTCCTGCCATGACTTGTGCATTGGAGACTCACTCTTGTTCTTCTTCGCTATTTTTTGGATTTATACCCTAGAGGTTCCTTTATGTTGAGTTGTACTGTTGCATTGCATATTGAACATTTGCACTTTTTGGCCTTGAGTCGGCTTCACTTGGACTCAATTTTAAGCCACTTTTTGACCATGTCTTCTATGAAATCAACCTTGAAATTGCTTAGCCTGTGCAACTTGACATCACCTTTTACCCATGGAATGAACATTCCTTTGAGTGTCATTGACCAGTTTCGTCACCATGCATTGAGCATAAGAATGTTCCCCTCCCGGGCACTAAATCATCTGCTTTTTCGACACTTGTTCTTTCCATTGTACTATAACATTGTTTTATTATTTTTCAGGCTTCATAAATGTGAAAAAGAAAAAAAAATTATATATTCCAAAAAAAGAGCAAGAACGGGACATGATTTCCATATTTGATGGCATCTCAAGTCAGTTGTGTCACCCTTGATAAAAGAACTCAAAAAATAAGTCTTTCCTCCATTGAGATGGGCTTTAGTTTGACTTAGGAGAGCCTTAACCTTGTGATTGAGTCAATACTTCTCTGATTGGGTTATCTCTTCCAATCATATGGAGAGTTTGCTTGTGCCTCTTGCATGACAAACTCATACAAAGTTATCATATGTTGTCATGAAGTCAAAATTGAGTTGTGCTTTTGTTCAAGGGAAGTATACCTAAGTCAGCCTCTCTGTAGTGTCCCTTGACCTAGAGCCACATCCTGGCCCTATTTTCATTATTTATAGGTCACCTTGCGCTCAACATCGATCAATATCATGGGTATTTGACTAGGTGGTTTCCCTTGTGTTCGACATCAACTTTCATTATCACACATTAGGATTTATGTAGTACCTTGGTTTCCATTTGACCCTATTGGTGGATTCCTTGCCTTTGTGTTAGCTTTCGTTATTGGTTAGTTCAGAGGGTTTCTATCGTGTGCTAGATACATCTTGTGTATGCTAGAAATGTGCTTCAGTTAGGTTACTACATCTTTATTCATTCGATTCCTTCCACATTATTGGCCTACGGGTTACACTCACAATAGATTGATGAATGATGCCTTAATGCCTTCCTTCTAGTGGATCTTTTCCCATCGACTTCATCTCATTGCTCTAGGAAGGATCTAGAATCCATTTGGTAGTACCTTAGGGTTTGTAGTCACTAGTGGCAGACTCCTTAGCTATCGACAGTGGGAAAACATCATTGTCTCTTGATTGATAGATTCTTCCAAGTGTTCAACTACAACTCATTTATTCACACTTGTTAGATTGTACTAGGTACCTTGGCTCTCAATCATCATTAGTGGTGAGTAGTATCACGTTTGTTAACGGTATACATCAATGACTGGTAATCAAATGATTTCTCACACAATCAACTTCAGATCATTTATTCCCATTGTGTAGAAATGTACCACGGTGGTCGATGAAGACCTCAAGTTTGCATCAACATTTCTTGGTTCACTTGTCAGTTTCTCCTATTGCTGCTAGTTGAAACCATCCACCTTATATGTTGCAGTTCCTCACAACGACATCCTATATGTTGGGACCCAACTTGCAGTGTAGTAGCATTTATTCCACCATTTGACTTGGTACTTTTTGGATCAGCTTTATGACTTCTGTGATTAGCTTCATACTTCAGCATCATTGATCAAATCTTTATATGTGATATTCAGATATGTACTTGGATATTATCGGATGATCCATTATGTATTTTAGTTCCTTTATAGTTGTATCTATATCGGATCCGCTTTTTTACTTGACATGCAGACATGCTTTACTATCTCCGAACATGGGTATGCCTGCCTTAGACATCATTTTCTCTCTGATCTCTTTCACTGGCTTGGCAGGCTGAATTCTGGTGAACTCCTCCTCCATCTTGGAATGATTCCTTCTATACACTTAATACATTTCAACCATCATGTACCCCTTCTAACCTCATATATTAGGGGGCATCTATTATAGCACCATTTACCACTCTTGGTAGATTTGATGCTTTGATTATGGCCTAGGGAAACCCTTCCTTCCCAAACTTGGTCCAAAATCTAGAAAACAAAGTTTTATTTCCTATATGCTACTTTTCCCTATGTTAAAAGCGTGTACACACAGGTCAATATACACCCAACCTGCATACATGTGTTAAAACACTTAAAAATAATGAATCTCCTTAATTTCGGGTGGAGTTTACAGGTTTTACCTATTACTCACCTACTATAGCCCATGGCCCAACTGTTTTCCAACTAAAAAAACTAATTTGGAGAAGTATAAATAAACCTCCATGGAAAGGCCTAAAGGGGAGAAGAGATGAGATATTGATATTATAGTTGACTGATCCCTGATCGAGTCTGACGAAATCCTCGTGTCTCATGCCCTCCCCAAGATTTAGGAAACTCTTGTTTCCTCTTTTGAGATATTCTTGATCCCTCTTGTGATATCGTTGTGTATGTTAATGGAGGAATATTGTTGAGACCAAGATAGGATGGATCTAGAGGACGGTTCCACTTGGAGCTGGAGGAAGACTTAGGTTGTAGTTTTCCATCTTTCTTGTATCTTACATCAATAAAGAAATGATGTTTTGTTCCTGATATTTATCGTGTTTATGCATTGATACATGTTGTGATTTGTTGATAAATCTTATATTAATGTGTAATTGTTCATTTTATTATATGATCTAACATATATATCATGAATATTCTTTATGTTACTGCTGTTGTATATGCTTTTCTTGGATAATTCACATGTTTCAAAGGCATTGGAGGAAGCAGAGGGTTTGAATCCTCCGGGATCTACCCAAATGTAGGACCTCTGGGTAAGGTCACTTCTTTTGAGTTCAATAGTATAAGCATTTAGATTGTTTATCTGAGCATTTCTTGCTACTATTTTCCTTCTTCTCTATTGGGGTTTTCAACCCAAGACCCCAGGGTTTTCCCACCCACAACATATGTGTAAAAATAAGAAAACACAAGCACAGATGAAATTTATAAGTCTCAATCAATACATGAATACTTGATGGTAGTTGTTAGAGCTTGGATCTACCTCAGGCTGAAGAAAAGCAGGTCTAGGGTAACATCAAACCATGCTTAACCTAGTAGCTAGCCCTACCAGGTCGGGAGAGGGCTTTCTCCTTATCAATCTCAATTAGAATATGGCAACTAGGGCTTGAGATGACTGAAATGAAATGCTGATTTTAGGATAGGTATAATAGGTCAGAAGATTTTGTTTGATTTTGATGGTTGGTTGCTGGATTAAAGGAGGAAGGCAACTTTGGGTCTGGGAAATCAACTCAGATTTGCAGGAATTTCTGTGAGGCCAGGTAGGCAAGTGTTTTGTCACTTTGAATTGGATGTGATGGTAAGTCTAAGACCAGTGAGGAGTTGGAGAGGGCATGCAAGGTTCATGAGTACCCTTCAAACAATAGAAAACATTAAAAACTAAATGTATCCTCAAGGTAGAGCACTGAATATCAATGGATTCCACCTATTTATCTTGATTCATTTAGTTATGAAGAAAGGAATAGATGATGGAACATATATACATAAGAGAAACTAAATAACAGAGGAAGAAACAATGCCAAGACACATTACCACAAGAATCCCACAAAATACTGCAAAACCCTGGTTCATTTCCTTGCCAAACTGCAAAAGTGATTTACAATAAAGCTCAATGCATCCACGAGAGTCCAACCTTTACAAATGACTAAGAAAGTACATGATATAGGCATCAAAACACCTATTCTAGATATTAGGGGTCGAATCCATGAGTCAAGGAGCTATTTCAACAACATCTAAACTAGGAACTAGAAAATAAGCAATGGAACAACTTGCCTCTAAAA
This sequence comes from Pinus taeda, assembly GCA_000404065.3. Taxonomy (NCBI): domain Eukaryota; kingdom Viridiplantae; phylum Streptophyta; class Pinopsida; order Pinales; family Pinaceae; genus Pinus; species Pinus taeda. Next base: position 92,160 of record APFE031732266.1, read on the forward strand.
TTATGGAACTTGATTTATTCAACCTCAAACTACCCCTAACTAATGTATCTACCCCCTCAAGTCATTTTTCATCAAATTTACATCATCTTACATGATTTACCATTACAAATTTACTAAGGAGAAGAGAAAAACTCAACTGATAGTCAAACTTGGCGAAATTATGGAAAATCAAGCAAAACTGGCAAAATTCCTCCTATGCGCAGCCCCACTGATCCTATGCGCAATGCTTTTTATAGGACACTTTTCGAAGGGCTCCCAAAGTCCAAATCAAGTGAAGAATATCTCATTCGAAAGCTTGTTGAGTCTAATTTCTAGAACAACTTGAATTTTTGGATTTGGAGTCCATTTGCCCCTCCAAAAATGGAATCTCCCAAGACCGCTTCCTGTGTGGCAAAAAAGTGGCAGAGAGGGCACTTTTTGGGTTTTTTTGCCCTTTTGGAGACCGAGAACATGTCCAAAACTCTCATCCATTCTTGAGCATGCATATTTTTTCATTCTGATTCCAAAAATGCAAACCTTTTTGTAAATGGATGCCCACAACAAAAGCGCAACGCCCTGCTAAAAAAACCTATTTTTTACTTCAAAAATTTCAAAAATGACAAAAAGTGCTCCAAATTTCTTGAAATTTGGCATGAATGATCTTTTTTAGGTGCTTTGCTAGGCCAATGATTCTTCAGCCAAGATCTTGAGCTTATCTTGCTCTTTTTTTCTTCTCAAATCTCTTTTTAGCTTAACCTTTAACCACTTCACCCTTGTTTTGCAAATTTTGTTCCGGGTTAGGTAGTGATAGGCCACATGGTGAAACATTTTCTTCTCTTTGTTGGCTTTCTCAAGCAATTTCTCAAGGTTAATGTTTGCCCTCTCTAAACATGATTCTTGTTCAGCCTCAATTTCTTGCTCAAGGGATTTGATTTTGATTTTTCTTCTCTTTGCCACTTGCCTATTTTTTGTAATTGTTTGCAGCTCCATAATAGCTTGCTTGTCTTCCAGTTGCTTGTTCTCTTTCTCAAGAAAATTGATAATCCATTTGGCCCTCTCAAGATCAAGAGATAAGGCTTTTATTTCAGCCTCCTTCTCTTTGATAATCATGTCTTTGAGTTTTGAGCTTTGAGAACCCAAATCAGTGTCATCCTCCTCAACCAAGATAAAATCCCTATCTTTCCCTTCAGTAGGGCCCTCCTCATGCATCTGTTTCTTTCCTTTGTCTCTGCCTTGTACCTATTCAGTTGGGGAAGAAGGCAAAGCCTGTTTCACCCCCGGTGAAGATAGCATTTGCCTGTGGTCACCTGAAGAAAATGAGACCCCTTCCACCTCTGGTGGAGATAGTACTCACTTGTCAGCAACAAAAATCCTCCTAGTGCCTCTCTCATAGGTGACAAACACTAGCACACCTGTAGTTTCGGTCTCATGAACATCTGACTATCTTGAAGGACCTCCTTCCTCTTGAGGCACTAATGGAATCACCTGAGGGCCTTTGAAAATCTCATGTGCGATGAAGGTATCCCATGGTATGTTCAACAAGCTTAGCTGATCCAAAACAACAATTTTAATCAGTGAGAAGTGATAAATGCTGTTGAACTACTGAGGAAAAGGTTTCCTTTGCACATAGAGAGCCATCTTCTCAATATTCCTGCATATAAAGTATGGGAGGTTCATCATCCTCACTCTTGTGAAATGCATCAACAATCTGACATGATATGTATATAGGTGGGAAAACCTCCCTTCACAGGTGAAATACTTGATGATAAGTTTCATGAGAGGAGCATAGATGTTCTGCAAGTATTTGAAAGGAAAAAACCCTACTGATATCTAGCCTTAATGTCAGGCTCATAATGTTCTCTGCCTACATGCTGCCCCTTATTCCACTGTTCACCTACATTAGGGATGCCTGTTGTTGTTGCAATGGTTTCAGGTGTCAAGGTGAAAGAGACATCAGCAAGGTTCACTTGGCCATTGTGAATATGAAGAACAAACAACCTAGAAAGCTCATGATGGTATTTCACCCTCTCTACCATTTCACAAAACTGATAACAACACTGGTGTTTAAAGCGAGTTACAATAAGAGGGAGAACAAGTAATTTTGTGAGAGTGGTGGGATCCTCTCGGATGATCTTTCCTCCTTTATGTGGTTTTCTTGGTACATGAGCTTCATGAGAAGAATCACTGAGAGTTTCCTCTTCCCTCTCATAGTCTGAATCTGTCTCCATGATTATGAATTTGAAGTGAACGCTGATGAGTATGAAGAGATTTTAAAATACGAGGGTGAATAATGTGTATAGGAAGTGAATGTTGGTTTCTTTTGGGGAATGAGGGCAATGATTGTTATTACGATTGTGGAATGAAGGGTTTGGTAATGAAGTGAATGTAGTGAAGGAATAGGATGTGGGAATTAGGGTTTGGGAATAGGGTATAGGGTTAGGGTTTTGGTAAATAGGAGTGGGGTTTGGGGAGTGAGTGTTGATGATTTTAGGCAAGGGAAAGGGATTTAGGGAAAATAGTTTAAGGGAATAGGGTGTAGGAAAATGATCTAAGGGAATAGAAACAATAGAAAACAATACCCATTTCAAATCTTATGAGACAATTTGGAGGATAACTAGGGTTTAGTTTTTGAGACATGAAAATCACCACAATTGATGAAAAACCCCTTGCTAAACAAGATGAGAAGCTTTACTTACTTGATGAGAGGTCAATTGAGGAATTTGAAGCAAAGTAAGGTGGTTGGAGTCATTTTGATGCTCAATGGACAAGTGTGCAACGCTACCTCTCAGGTGCGCAGCACACTTTGTATGCTTAACGCCAGACCAATTTACAATGGAAAACTTGCACCAGGTGTGTAGCGCCGACAAAATTTTGGGATTTTTTCTCTATTTTTGCCTCTTTCTTCAAAAACATGATTTTTATGCCTTTAGCTCATTCACTTGCAACAATTAAGACTCAAACACATGGATTGGCTTTTATATCCCCTTGTTTTTAATTTTTCATTAACCAAAACCACTTTTCTAATGTTTTGCTAGCTTTTTCACAAATCCCCTATTTCACTTTATTTCTGAATTTTTCCTTTTTGCAGGTGGACTTTTACATTGATTTCTTGCATGGCAGGAGTTGGATTTCTTACCAGGCCACCAAGAGCAGCTGTTGAATACATATTACATATAGAAACATTGAAATTATGTGAATTTTTTAGAGTAATGGAAAAAACCCTATTTTCACCTCAAAACAGAGTTTTGAGGTAAAACAAATTTATTGAGCATATCAATAGTAAAATTATGATTCTATGAACTTATTAATCCTCCTCATGTGCCTGCTGACTTTTTATTCAATTTTGGATGACCATGATGACAAACCCTACAGCTAGTGAGACTAAAACCCTAAAACTGATTTTTGTAAATGAATGAAACTGGATGACAGTAAATGAATAAAAGAAAAATGTGTGAACAGGTCAGCAGGTGAATGTCATGAGGGAAATTGACATGAAACCACTACCATCAGTTGATCCATGACCTAATGGAATGCAGCTAATCTAATGGGACACCTAATATGCATGCAAAAAGAGCAATTTGATCACTGATGGAAGTGTGAAGATACTGACACTAACACTAGCTCCAATGGGGATGGTAGCTCTTGGGGAGGTGCTAAGAACCACAGATCTCTAGAAAATTAAATAATTGCCTTCATCCATTGGGCAATATGGAGTCAATAGCTTCATAACACCAAAACAAAAACCTTGACCCAAGACTCATAAATAAATTGACTCAAGTAAGACTCAAATAACTGACATTAAATAAGAAAAAACTGAAACCAGACATTCAACTTTATAGCCTTCACTTCGGGCCCCAAGCTAAATGAATGGCGGCAGTGCAAACTTTGCAATGAAAGAACTAAAATGGTATGTACGATGACAAAATGTGATAGCAGAAAACTTCTCAGAGATAGTACCTTTTTAGAAGCTGACCATTTACCGTCCCTCCTGGGAAATATTCCCCATTCATTTCTTTAAGTAGAAAAGCATTTTGACCTCTATATGCAGCAATTATGTATGGTCCCTTCCACAAGTTCTCAAACTTGTCGTGCTTGCCTTTATCCTCGTTTCTAGCATCCCACCTTAGCACTGTGTCGTTAATTTGAAATTTGTCCGTCTTTGCCTTCCGATCATAAATCTTTTTAATTCTCTCTTGCAGCCTGAAGGTATTCTGAAAAACTTCCTCTCTTGTCTGCTCTAAATGGATCATTTGGCTTATTCTCCATTGAAAATGATATTCCTCAATGCCAGCTTCCTGCAGAAGTTTAACAATCGAGACTGCGAGAGATGTCAGGAACACCGTGTTAATACCATATATAATCTTAAACATAGACATGTTGATTGACTTCTTTTGGCTTACTCTGTCTGCCCATAGTGCATTAACCAATTTTTTATGCCAACTCTTCTTGTTGGTTTCTAGCAGCTTTTTAATGATGTTGACCAATGATTTGTTTGAAGATTCAGCCATTCCGTTACCTTGCAGATAATATGCAGTAGAATGTCCCAAGGTAATTTTGTATTTGCTACAAAAGTCAATCATCTTTTTGGACTTGAAAGTGGTTGCGTTGTCTGTAATCTGTTTGTTAGGACAGCCAAAACATGACAAAATTTTTGTTTCAAGAAATTGAATTATTACTGAGTTTGTGGCCTGCTGAGTGGGGATCACGTCAATCCACTTTGTCAAATAATATGTTGCTGTTAAGATCCACTTGTGCTGAGCTGAAGATGTGGGATGAATCTCTCTAATAAAATCTAGGCCCCATTACTAAAACGGTGCACTAACTTCGACTAGCTTGAGAGGTAGAGGCTTCAACTTTCTCCTTCCCTGAAAAATATGACATTCATGATAGCTTGTGACAGTTTTATAAACATCACCAAACAAGGTAGGCCAATAGTAACCCGCTCTCAAAATTTTATTAGCCATCGTCTTCCAAAATAAGTGACCTCCACAATCTCCCTTATGGAAATCACTCATGACCTGTTGTGCTTCCTCCTCGGTCAAACAATTCAGCAAAATGCCTCCAGGATCCTTCCAATAAAGTGCATTGTTTAAAATACAAAATCTAGCAGCCTTTAGTTTCAGAGTTCTACCTTTATTTCTAGCCATCCCCAGTGGCAGTGAAAGGTGCTAAAGGACGTATAAAATATCTGAATACCAAGGAGAATGGAGAAAAATTTCAGATACCTGAATCAACGAACTATCTTCATCTTCTTCAGACATGGCTGCAATCAAGTTTATGTCCAATGCATGTATTAGACTTCACCATCAACTTTGTTAGACCTTGCCCCTTGATTAGCTTTGTTGGCTTTATCTCCAAGTCATATTCTAGCAATGTTATGGTCCATTTTCCTTGCCTCCCTTTCGGATCTGTTTGTACCAAAACATCTTTAACTACTACATTAGGGACATAAGCAAGAATATGAGAGTGCAAAATATATACCAGGAAATCTTTCAAAGCTTTCACCAAGGCGAGAGCTTGCTTCTTAATAATGTTATATTTCAAGGCTGCATCTCTTATTGTCTACTAAAAAAGGCAATTGGCTTTTCTAGCTGATCTCTTTTCTGCATTAGAACTGCTGCCATAGTATGTTCAGAAGCGAATAAAAATAATATGAAATCCTATGAATAATCCGGACTGATCAAAATCAGAGTTGAAGAAAGAGCCAAATTTACCAGGTTAAAAGACTTCATAGCTTCTTCGGTCCACTTGACCACACTATCCTTCTTCAACATATTTGTAATTTCCCTCAAGTGTTCAGCTAGATTAGGCACAAAACGACATAAGAAGTTCATATTACCGTTAAATGCTTGGATCTCTTTCTTATTACGAGGAAAATCTATTTTCTGTATAGCTTCCACTCTAGCAGGATTGATGCAGATTCCTTCTTTTGATATTATGTGATCGAGAAGCTTCCCCTCACCCATGACAAACAAACTCTTTTTGGGATTGAGTGATATCCCATATTTTCTACAATGTCGAAAAACAATTTTCAAATGGTAAATATGCTCCTCATCTGAATTTGAAAAGGCAGTCAAATCATCGAGATACACTACTAAAAATACATCCTTTTCATTTGTGAAGGCGATGTCCATGGCACACTGGAATGTTTCTCTAGCATTCTTTAAACCAAACAACATCTTCGCATAGTGGAATGTCCCCCAAGAAGTGGTGAATGTTGTCTTTTCCCTGTCATCTTCATGAACCAAAATTTGATTGTAGCCGGAATACCCATCGAGTAGCGACATACGAGATGCTCCAACTACTCTTTGTAGTATGTGGTCCATTTTTTGCAACGAGTAGTTATCTTTCAATGACACTTTATTTAAATTTCCGAAATCTATGCACAATGTAATCTCACCTGTCTTCTTCCTCACGGGGACCAAATTGGAGATCCAATCTAAAAGTCTGATTGGAACGATTATACCAGCATTGTACGATCAATTCACCTCTTTTTCTATTGATGGTAGCAACTTCGGATTTATCCTTCTCAACTTTTGGCGAAATGGCTTCTGATTTGGCTTAATTGGAATGATATGCTGAATTATACTTTTGTCATACTCCTTTAAATTTGTATAGTCCCATGCAAATACATCAGAAAATGAAGACAATAAACTAATGTATTTATCTTTTACCTGAGGAGGTAATGCCTTTGCCAACTTCTCCATCTTTGGATTTTCTACTGTTCTGATATTTACATCTTCAACTCCCTTCTCAGTCGGCACTAAGATTGGCTTTCGGGCTACATCATCTTGATCAAATAATTCCTCTAAAGGTATAAGGCCTTTAGGGATGACATTTTCTTTCAACTGTAAGACTTCCATCTGATTTACCTCTATTTTTGGTTCACCATCATCTTGCTCGCCATCTATAGAAGTGTCTTTATATTTGCATTCATTTGCAGAAAATCTTCAATCTCTTTGTCGTCCTGAAATACCTGCCAATATCTTAGATTATCAGGGACAGTTGGGCAATGCTTCACATGAATTTCAAAATTATTGTTTGAATTCATTGGGATCTTTAAGTTACTTGTAGTTGTAGCAAGAGAATCTGCAATAACATTTTGTGTACGAGGGACACATGTCAAAGTATGATCTGGAAACAACCTCAGAATGTTTAAAACTGCATTATGGTAAGCCCTCATTCGGGGATGTTTGGCTTGGTATTCGCCCTTGACTTGTTTGATTACTAATTCAGAGTCGCCATAAACTGAAATTCTCTTTGCATTCAACTTCTTGAGGATTTTGAAGCTTGCAATCAGTGCCTCATACTCTGCTTCGTTATTGGAACAATCAAAAGCCAACTTATATGAACAAACTCTTACATTACTTGGGACTTTATTTGATAGGAAAACATGGCTGTGTATCCATATCCCAATTCTTGCACCATCCTTACCTACTGCTCCATCGAAATCCATACTCCACAAACTGGCTTCTTCCTCCAAGTGCTGGAATTTTGCCTGCTCTTCTACCTTTGGCTACTGTCCATTAATTTTCTACTGATGGCAAAATGTAGATTGTTCAACGGTAATTTCAAGCCTTTGTCTCTCTTGATCAAGTACTACCCTGAAATTTCCTGTTATCTCTGAAATATCTTCCACTTCACTAGTTGACTATTTACATCATTAAAGCCACTATCAGAATAAAGAACAAAAGATTCTAGATCTATATGTACATAGTTAATTGGATGATTCAAAGGTTTCTCATTGCTTGTGATCATATACTTCATCTTCTTCTCCCTATATAATTTTCTTAGCTGACCAAACACGGGAATAGTGGCATAGGAGAAATCTAACTGCAATGTCCCTTTGAGTTTTGCACCCCACGACCTAGATAAAAACATACCAAATCTAGGGGGAATGTCGGCCACAACTATATCCATGAGAATATTCTTTGCTAGAATCTGATCTAAAGTCACAACTAAATCCTTAATGAGACCAATATATCTGACCCTACCAGAATCAAAGCAATAAAGATCATGATACTTGCGAGTGATGTCCAAACCCAATTTTTACATAATTGCCTTTGGCATCAGGTTGTGAGATGCTCGTGAATCAAACATGGCATTGTGCAAGACATAATCATGCAATCTAAGGCTGATGTAAAACGGGGTTACTTCACTATCCTCATATTGGCCTTCTAATGCCGGACCAAAAATAAGCTCGGGTTGGTCATCTTCCACATTAACCATATCAGACAGGGGATCTACATTCAAAATCTTTGACACTTGACTCTTGTAACTGATATTCTTCATTAATTCAGTCAGAGGTATCGACACTTTTAACTAAGCAATATCATTCTCTAAGCTAAAGGCTGCAGTTTTATCTACCTCTTTGGCTGGATAATCCTTCTTTTCAGACTTTTCCTTTACTGTACTTGGCTGATTTGTCTTCTCATTTTCAGATTGTACTTTGTTGGAAGTAGGATCTACTGGCTCCTTTCCTTTTTTCTGAACATTTGGAGAATCATTCTTTGGTTGTGCTGCTTCCTTTTGCTTTTGAATTGGATTGATTGGTACGTGCCTTCTCCTGAGTGAATGCTATCCTTGTTGTGCTATCAGTGCATTCATATATCCCCTTTGATATTTGTTTGATTCTTCCTTTAAAACTGTTTCATTGGCTAGTACAAAATTATCATCTTTTTTTACAGTCGGGTTTTCTGAATATTCCTCATCTTCCGTGATATAAATAGGCAAACCATCTGCTGTAAAAAAGTGATTCTCCTCTCCTATTGGATTCTCATCATCCTCTGACTTTGGGCCATGCACATAGTTTTGTTGTAGAGGTGTTTTGACTTGTTGCTGTGTTGATTGATCTTGCATTCTTTGCTCCCGTTGTTTAATCCTGAACTGTGGTTGCTGCTGACCACGGAAATTTGGATTTCTGATTTGTGTCTCAGGCTTATCTGCAATGGTGAATCTATCAAACATTTTCTCAATTTTACGAAGCAACTAATCTAAGGAATAAGCTTCTTCCTTTATGGTCACTTTCTTCTCGGTCTTTGTCCTAGCTCTCTTAGCTAGCATATTTTCCTCCACACTCATTGCAATTTTCTGCATATCCTCCAATGTAGCAGGATCTCCTTCTCTCAATTGGTATGCCATGTCAGGATCAAAACCATCGGGGAATTTTATCAAAGCCAGACCCATCGGTAGCTTGATATCAGTTGGAATAGCATTATAGACAGTATTGAATCTTACACAGTAATCCTGAACACTTTCACCAACATTCCTCTTTATATTTTCATAGTTGAAAAGAATTTGGAGTGGATTTTTCTTTACCTCCCAACGATCCAGAAATTGTCTATGAAGAACCGGCAATGTATTGATAGTCCCTGTGGGTAGTGCTCTGAACCACTTCTACACCTCGCCTCCAAAACTTTGCACAAATAATCGCATGGTTACATTCTCTTCATTTATCTCATGAAGATCAAAGAAGTCGTTCATCCAATCAACATGCTGTTGCATTGTGATACCTTGGGTAGCATCGAACAATGGTATTTTAATTTGGTAATTAGTAGGCATGGCATCTAAGTTTTGTGGCAAAAAGAGAGGTGCATATCTGGCAGCCATTGCTCGAGGTGGATTGGAAATGGGCATTGGAGAAGCAAGAGGATTTATAACAACAACAACAGTTGATGTGGTGGGTGTATGAGGTGTTGAAGGAGGTGAAGAAATGATAGATGTTTGAGGTGTTGAAGGGGGAGAAGAGACAACAGATCTATGATTAGATATGGTAGGTTGCACGGGAAGGGTGGGAATAAACTGTGGTTGAGAATGAACTTCAGAACTAGACAAGAGAGCAGATGAACCAAGAGTAGCAGATGCTGATTCTAGGAGCTTGGGAATATTGGTAGCTACAATAGAGGTTTGAAGATTCAAAATATGAGCATTAATTGATCTATTGGCTCTTTCAGTTTCAAGGTATTGGGCAAACTGCGGATTTAAAACAGTATGACCAACTGCACTTTCAAATTTAGTTTCAAACAAAGATAGATCAAAGTGTTCATCAAACGGAAGATCTTCGAGATATCGAAATATGACTCGGCATGAATGAGATCTGAAAACCGGTGCTAGACTCAAAGAACTTTCTTGCCTAAGTATCCTTGGAATGAGATTTGGGTTTTCAAACACGGGAGGAGGATTAGGATCAAGATTGGCCCTGGTGTATCTTCTGGAAGCCAGTGTGTTGAATGCTTCACAAAATTCAAATGAACATTACAATTTTGTCAGCCTACTGAATTCTAAACCTGTCATCCAAAGGTCTAGAATTGTTTTACAAGTACTGGGGTTATATTTTTCAGTTCTTCCCTAGTGGAATCACCACTATGTTAGAGCCTAGATCTACCTCAAGCTGAAGAAAGGTAGGTCTAGGGTAATATCAAACCACGCTTAACCTGGTAGCTAGCCCTACCAGGTCGGGAGAGGGCTCTCTCCTTGTCAATCTCAATTAGAATATGGCAACTAGGGATTGAGATGACTGAAATGAAATGATGATTTTAGGCTAGGTATATTAGGTCAGAAGATTTTTTTTTATTTTGATGGTTGGCTGTTGGATTGAATGAGGAAGGCAGCTTTGGGTCTGAGAAATCAACTCAGATTTGCAGGAATTTCTGTGGGGCGAGGTAGGCAAGTGTTTCAGCACTTTGAATTGGATGTGATGGTAAGTATAAGACAGTGAGGAGTTGGAAAGGCCGTGCAAGGTTCATGAGTCCTCTTCAAACAACATAAAACATTAAAAACTAAATGTATCCTCAAGGTAGAGCACTGAATATCAATGGATTCCACCTATTTGTCTTGATTAATTTAGTTATGAAGAAAGAAATAGATGCTGGAAAATATACACATAAGAGAAACTAAATAACAGAGAAAGAAACAATGCCTAGACACATTGGCACAAGAATCCCACAAAATGTTGCAAAACCCTAGTTCATTTCCTTGCCAAACTGTAGAAGTGATTTACAATAAAGCTCAATGCATCCACAAGAGTCCAACCTTTACAAATGACTAAGAAAGTACATGATATAGGCAAACACCTATGCTAGCCATTAGGGGTCAAATCCATGAGTCAAGGAGCTATTTCAACAATATCTAAACTAGGAACTAGAAAATAGGCAGTGGAACAGCGTGCCTCTAAAATTATGGAACCTGATTCATTCAACCTCAAACTACCTCTAACTGATGTACCTACCCCCTCAAGTCATTTTTCATCAAATTTACATCATCTTACATGATTTACCATTACAAATTTACGAAAGAGAAGAGAAAAACACAACTGATAGTCAAATTGGGCGAAATTCTAAAAAATCAGGCAAAACTAGCAAAATTCCTCCTATGCGCAGCGCCACTGATCCTATGCGTAGCGCTTTTTCTAGGCCACTTTTGGAAGGCCTTGCGAAGTCCAAATCAAGTGTAGAATAGCTCATTGGAAAGCTTGGTGAGTCTACTTTCTAGAACAACTTGAATTTGTGGATTTGGAGTCCATTTTCCCCTCCAAAAATGGAATCTCCCAAGACTTCTTCTTGTGTGGAAAAAAAGTGGTAGAGAGGGCACTTTTTGGGTGTTTTTTGCCCTTTTGGAGACCCAGAACTTGTCCAAAATTCTCAGCCATTTCTGAGCATGCATATTTTTTCATGCTGATTGTAAAAATGCAAACCTTTTTGCAAATGGATGCCCCCAACAAAAGTGCAGCACCACCTGCTGAAAAAACCTGTTTTTTACTTCAAAAATTTCAATAATGACAAAAAGTGCTCCAAATTTCTTGAAATTTGGCATGACTAATCCTTTTTATGTGCTTTGATAGCCAATGATGCTTCTGCCAAGATCTTGAGCTTATCTTGCTATTTTTTACTTCTCAAAGCTCTTTTTAGCTTAGCCTTTAACCACTTCACCCTTGTTTTGCAAATTTTGTTCTAGGTTAGGTAGTGATAGGCCATATGCCGCAACATTTTCTTCTCTTTTTTGGCTTTCTCAAGCAATTTCTCCAGGTGAATATTTTCCCTCTCTAACCATGATTCCCGGTCAGCCTCAATTTCTTGCTCAAGGGATGTCATTTTGATTTTTCTTCTCTTTGCTACTTGCCTATTTTCTGTAATTGTTTGCAGCTCCATAATAGCTTGCTTGTCTTCCAGTTGCTTGTTCTCTTGCTCAAGAAAATTGATAATCCATTTGGCCCTCTCAAGATCAAGAGATAAGGCTTGTATTTTAGCCTCCTTCTCTTTGATAATCATGTCTTTGAGTTTTGAGCTTTGAGAACCCAAATCAGTGTCATCCTCCTCAATCAAGATAAAATCCCTATCGTGCCCTTTAGTAGGGCCATCCTCATGCATATGTTGCTTTCCTTTGTCTCTGCCCTGTACCTATTTAGATGGAGAAGAAGAAAAATCCCCTTTCACCCCCGGTGAAGATAGCATTGTCCTGTGATTCGGTGAAGAAAACAAGACCCTTTCCACCTTTGGTGGAGATAGTACTCACCTGGCAGTAGCAAAAAGCATCCTAGTGCCTCTCTCATAGGTGAAAAACACTGGCACACCTGTAGTTTTAGTCTCATGAACATCTGACTATCTTGAAGGCCCTCCTTCCTCTTGAGGCACTGATAAAATCACCTGCGGGCCTTTGAAAATATCATGTGCGATGAAGGTATCCCATGGTATGTTTAGCAAGCTTAGCTGATGCAAGACAAGAATTTTAATTAGTGAGAAGTGGTAAATGCTATTGAACTGCTGAGGAAAAGGTTTCCTTTGCACATAGAGAGCCATCTTCTCGATATTCCTGCATATAAAGTATGGGAGGTTCATCATCCTTAATCTTGTGAAATGCATCAACAATCTGACATGATATGTATATAGGCGGGAAAACTTCCCTTCACAAGTGAAATTCTTAATGATGAGTTTCATGAGAGGAGCATAGATGTTCTGTAAGTATTTGAAAGGAAAACCTTGCTGATCTGCTTGTGATATCCAGCCTTAATGTCAGGCTCATAATGTTCTCTGCCGACATGCTACCCCTTATTCCATTGTTCACCTACATTAGGGATGCTTGTTGCTGCTACAATGGTTTCAGGTGTCAAGGTGAAAGAGACACCAACAAGGTTCACTTGGCCATTGTGAAGATGAAGAACTAACAACCTAGCAAACTCATGATGATATTCCACCCTCTCTACCATTTCACAAAACTAATAACAACTCTGGTGTTTAAAGCGAGTTACAGCAAGAGGGCAAGCAAGTAATTCTGTGAGAGTGGTGGGTTCCTCTTGGATGATATTTCCTCCTTTATGTGGTTTTCTTGGTACATGAGCTTCTGAGGAAGAATCACTGAGAGTTTCCTCTTCCCTCTCATAGTCTGAATCTATCTCCATGCTTATGAATTTGAAGTGAAAGCTGATGAGTATGAAAATATTTTAAAATATGAGGGTGAATAATGTGTATAGGAAGTGAATGCTGGTTTCTTTTGGGGAATGAGGGCAATGACTGGTATTATGATTGTGGAATGAAGGGTTTGGTAATGAAGTGAATGTAGTGAAGGAATAGGATGTGGGAATTAGGGTTTGGGAATAGGGTTAGGGTTTTGGTAAATGGGAGTGGGGTTTGGGGAGTGAGTGTTGATGATTTTGGGTAGGGGAAAGGGATTCAGGGAAAATAGTTTAAGAGAATAGGGTGTAGGAAAATAATCTAAGGGAATAGAAACATTAGAAAACAATACCCTTTGCAAATCTTATGAGACAATTTGGAGGATAGCTAGGGTTTAGTTTTTGAGACATGAAATCACCACAATTGATGAAAAAACCCTTGCTAAACAAGATGAGAAGCTTTACTTACTTGATGAGAGGTAAATTGAGGAATTTGAAGCAAAGTAAGGTGACTGGAGTCATTTTGATGCTCAAAAGACAGGTGCATAGTGCTACCTCTCAGGTGCACAACACACTTTGTATGCACAACGCCAGACCAATTTACAGTGGAAAACCTACACCAGGTGCTCAACACCGAGTAGGTGTATAGCGCCAGCAAAATTTTGGGATTTTTCCTCTGTTTTTGCCTCATTCTTCAAAAATATGATTTTTGTGCCTTTAGCTCATTCACTTGCAACAATGAAGACTCAAACACATGGATTGGCTTTTATATCCCCTTGTTTTTAATTTTTCATTAACCAAAACCACTTTTCTAATGTTTTGCTAGCTTTTTCACAAATGCCCTGTTTCACTTTATTTTTGACTTTTGCCTTTTTGCAGGTAGACTTTTACATTGATTTCTTGCATGGCAAGAGTTGGCTTTGTTACCAAGTCACCAGGAGAATCTATTGAATACATATTACATATAGAAACATTGAAATTAATTGAGCATATCAATAGTAAAATTATGATTCTATGAACTTATTAATCCTCCTCATGTGCCTGCTGAATTTTTATTCAATTTTGGATGACCATGATGACAAACCCTACACCTAGTGAGACTAAAACCCTAAAACTGATTTTTGTAAATGAATGAAACTAGATGACAGTAAATGACTAAAAAAAAATGTGTGAACATGTCAGCAGGTGAATGTCATGAGGGAAATTGACATGAAACCACTACCATTAGTTGATCCATGACCTAATGGAATGCCGCTGATCGGATGGGACACCTAATATGCATGCAAAAGGAGCAATTTGATCACTGATGGAAGTGTGAAGATACTAACACTAACAATACTAAAAGGTAAGCTCATGTCAATAGAAAGGAAGGATCCAAAATCAAAGGGTAGGAAAATTTTTGGAAGGTGGTTGTAGCCACTACAACATATGTCAAGATAAAAATACTTGAAGATGGAATTCATTCATGACAGGACAACATTAGTCCCAAAATATTCTAGTCTATATTATTTCTCATTCAACATATTAACTAAGCTGGGAAAATGTGCAGGATTGAGGAGGAGGCCTAAGGATTGTGTAGTGCCCTAGAGTAGGAAGCAGGGACTGAGGTTCTATGCTTTGTAGTTGCATAGTTTGTAGTCGCTGGGGGACATGAAGGAATGTATTCATAGTTTAGGAAGTTAGGGATGTAGAGAATACATGCTTACTAAGTGTGACTATGTAGTGCATAGTTTTGAGAGGGATGGTCAGTGTAATATGCAATTGAGCACCGCAAGGAGTCATAAATAACCTCATTGTTGACATAAAGTGTTCAGTGCACAATGGAGGAAATACTAGGCAAAGACTACATAGTGGGAAATAACAGTTGATAATGATTGAGCACTAGACCATGCAGTGCAACATTGATGGAGATAATTCTCTATGATTATGAAGTGTGCAGTTCCAGGAGGAAAAATATTAGGTGATTGGTTGGGAAAGTTGAGAAGACAAGAAAACTCCAAAATTGACTAAGTGTGAGATTAGTGAGGCAGAAATATGAGATCAGAGCATGTAATAAGGCTTAAGCATAATCACACACTCATAAATGACCAACCACATTAAAATAAGACACTTTGTATTGCAAATCAACATGCATCTATTGAATCAACAAAAAAACGACACTTACCTCCAAGTGCGACACTTAGGATACACCTTTTTGGCACAAGTGTCGACCACAACAAGAAAGTACACAATACCTTGAAAATGAGTTGAATGCATGTCTTTATGAGAGTTATAATCCATTAACATAAAATAAAACATTGGAGTTGCCTCTTACAAGTGTGCCAAAACTGCCTTTCACAAAGAACGACACTTCCATTAACAAAATACGACACTTGGGATGCCTTCAAAAGGGGAATTATAAACTTAAGAAATGAACATGGGATGACTCTAAAATCTAGAAATGATAGTTCACATGATCAAAGGGAGGCTCCAAAATTTGAATGTAGGCCAAAATTTGGAGGGTGTTGTAGTAGCGAGAACACTTGGTGATTTACCAAAAGAACTCCAACTTCTCTATTGAGATCTAGCTTTATGCACAAGGTCTATCCTTTTAGGAAGCATTGATTCATCATGCAAATCACCTCAACTTCCCTAAAAATCCCTATTATAGGTGTAGTATCTCCTATTCCCTTTCTTAGATAAAATTAATTACAATGCTTACCATATCACAATTGGTTCGATATGTTAGAAAGATAGTATATATCCGAGAGTTGAAATGATCAGAGTTTTAGTTCCATATCTAATGTTGCTCCACTTCCTGTAGGCCTATTCAGTACCCCAGTAGAGTCACTACATGAACACAAGTGTTTCTTCGTTACCAATGAGCTTGTTTAGTATCTCGATGAAGTTACATGCTTAACCTCTTTGTGTAGGAAGCCTTTCCCTTCTTTCACCCATTATTTTATCTTCAATGTGCTCATTAGCATTTTATCAGCGTTTATATCACGAGGGTGGAAGAGGGATCATGACTTATTGAGAGAAATAGAGTTTGTTCCTTTAGAGACTATTATATACCTATGAAATTAGTTTGCTCGCCTTTAGTTTTCTTCTTTCCCTTCTCTACTTGATTGGATCGACATACAAAAAAACATTCAATCATAACATTGAGTCAAGGAATGAAGATAATAAAATAAATATGTGCATCATGGTTCTACTTAAGGAATTCCATTTGAATGGATCATACTTTTCATTGAGACATCTTGGCCTTGATGATATCAGATCCAAGCCAACAATAGGGATTGAAAGTTAATCAAGTATTTTTGGTGTCTCAAATCCCTTCAAAAATTTCACCACATCATTCAGAACTAGAAAAAACACTTCCATGCAAGGTATTATTTACAAGGTTAACAAAAAAAAGGATGAAGGAAAGGACAAGAAATGACATGAACCAAACAAAACAAAAACAAAAAAAGACAAAGAAAGAAATATGTACATAAGTAGAAACACAACCCTAGGTTGCTCTTGAAAATAACACTTGAGATCTTGGCCATTGATAGTAAGAGAGTCCATATTATCATCTAAATATTGGAGATCATAAGTATGGTGATCGAGTCTGTCATGAACAAAAAAGGGTCCCATCCACACGGATTGAAATTTGGTTTCTTTACCTTTCTCTTCAAGGGATTTATCCCATTTCAATACTAGGCCTCCCACATTGAGCTCCTTGTTCCCCGTAAATTTCTTGTCAAACCAACACTTGATACAATTCTGATGTATAGAAAACTTTTATTTTGTTTATCGCCTTTCTTCCTCTAACTTAAGAAGGTTGTCTATTTTCTCTAAACAACTAGACAAGGTTTACCTTGGGATTGTTGAGAGAGTTGAAGGATGAGGATGTAGATGTTTGTAAGAAGGATAACTTATTTTCCAAACATAAGGAAGTAAGATGAGGTCTTCAGAGAGGGTTTTTGTGTGACACGGTCAACCCACAAAGCATTCACCAATGCACTATGCCAGTTCCTTTGCATAGAATAAACAATTTTCTTAATGGCGTGGAATTAAATTCTTATTAGTAGACTTAGCTAATTTGTTTCCTTGAGGGTAGCAATCATATGAGTGATTTAAAACAATACCATTATCTAATGAAAAATCATAATTTTTTATCGATGAAAAGTAAGCTTCATTATAAAAAACAAGTGACGTGGGAATGTCAAACCTGGTACTAATATTTTTTTTAAGGAAGTGGATGACTTCTTGCTCCTTTGCTTGTTTAAATGGAATTGCTTCAGCTTGTTGAGTAAATTAATATATGGTGGTTAAGATATACTAGTGTTTCTTTGATGAATGTGGACAAATTTCCCCAATAACATCCCTTCCCCATTGTTGAAAAGTCTCTTCAACGACAATGGGCTGTAATGGGGAAACTGACTTCTTATCTTGACCAACACAACTTTGACATATAGGGCACTTATGGGCATAGGTGTGTGCATCCTTAAACAACGTGGGCCAATAATAACCATCTTGCATGAATTTATGGATAATAAAGTCTCTTGTGTAGTTCCCACCAGCTGGCTTGTCATGAAGGTATTTCAATACCCTTTCTGAATTGTGTGCTTCCAAACATCTAAGAAGGACACCATTGTGGTGCTTCTGGAAAATCACACCATGCATAAGATGATATGAAAGAGATTTAAGTTGAATAATCCTATTATGTTTTGTTTATAAGTGTGAGGGAAAGGTTTCATGCTCTAGATATTAGTGTACATCACAGTACCAAGACATGACTATGTTTGTAGGGGTAGCTTGCTCAATATTGTACATTTCTATTTCTTGTTCCCATCCATAAGAATCCTCTTCTGGAGAGTTAACTACTTCTTCCACAAGTCAATAAAGACACGACCTTTTATTTTATGAACTGAATTGAATTATAGATCATATCCTTTAAAGCTTGTCATCTAGTTTTCCCTCCTCTCACCCAACTATTCTTTCATAAAGAGTGATCTAACTGTTAGGTGAGGCACAAAGATGATAACGTGGATTTTAAAGAGGTAAGGCCTAAAGTGCTTCACCACCTATACTGCATAAGATTTCTTATATATGGTGAGATAATTCAATTTAGATCCCTATAATCCAACACTCATAAATGATATGGGACACTCATTTAATTGTTTTTCCTTATGAGTAAGGATGACTACAAGACATGTATCAGAAGAAAAAGTATACAAAAGTCATTTTTAATTAAAATATAGACTATATAATGTTGGGGCCTTGAAAATATCTTATTTAATCTAGGCGATGGAATCATTCTCCCTTTGATCCACTTATAGATTACATCCTTCTTAATCATATATTATAGTGGCTTAACAATTTGTGCATAATCCAAGATGAACTTCTGGAGGAAGTTGATTTTCCCCAAGAAGGATTGCAGGGATTTCTTATTCATGGGAAAATAAATCTGGGCAATAGTATTGACCCACTTTCGGTCCACTTTAATTGTGCTCTTATCTATAATGTGCCCCAAGAAGTTTCCCTTGGACACTCTAAATATGCTCTTCTTTAGATTTAACGAAATACCATATTTTCGACATTTTTCAAAGATCTTCCTTAGATGATGAAAGTGATTAGATATTTTCTTTGAAAACACTGTAACATCATCCAAGTCCATGACCACACTATGTCTAATCAATCCATGAAATGTGATGTCCATAACCCGCTTAAAAGTAGCACTAGCATTAATGAATCCAAATTATATCTACCGAAAAGCGAATGTACCCCATTTAGTCTTGAACATAGCTTTTAACCTATCAGGTTCTACTACCAGAACTTGGTTGTATCTAGAAAATCCATGTAATAGTGAGAACATATCTAACCCATATATGGTTTGGAGTATCTGTTTTGTTAGTGTTAGTATATGCATACTTCCATCGGGGATAAAATATGCCCTTTGCATTTTCATTTTAGGTGTCTCATACTGAATTTTTTATCATTCCACTAGGTCATGCTAAAATGGTCCACTAATGGTTGTATTCTTCTCATAAAATCAATTTTTCCCTCATGAGGTACATTTTCTTACCCATCTTCAGGTTGCATTCATTTATGGTTTCAGTTATGTTATTTTTAGAGTCAAGGTAGTCATGTTTCCATTAGATCTTAGGGTTCATTTCCAAGGTCAAAAGCATAGTTTTAGTGTAAATAAAGGGCAACACAGGTATGAGGAAGACCAATAAACAAAGAGTGATTGATAGTAATTCATGGTTTTGTACAAAGATCTTATTTCACTGATGTAATTTTCGTCTCAAAAACATGTTTTTGAGATGAAAAAAGAGTATTTTAGTTGATTCATTTGTTTTTTTTTATGTGTTTCAAGTCATTTCATGTAATAAGTGTTCCCATAAGTTGCCCAAGCATTTCTCCATGCTGCAAGAAATCAGACATTGAAGAAATCAATTCAATCAAAGCACCATCCACCTGAAAAGAGACAAAGAAAGAAAAGCATTAAACAAGGGTTTGAAGACAAATAAAAAGTTTCAAAAAAACATCATAAAGTGGGTTTTTTCTAAGGGAAAATCAAAATCACCCTCTATTTAAGATTTCAAAGTCATTTTTAAAACTTCATCATACTCATTGACAAAGAGAGAGAAGGGGGTTGAAGCAAATTGGTGGCTGAGCAAACCGTTAGCACTGCGCATTGAGCAAGGAGCATTGCACACAGGGCAAAATTGTGGAGGTGCATGACATAGAGTAGGGAGCACTGCACACAGGGAAAAATCATGGAGGTGCTATGCATAGAGTAGGGAGTGCTATGCATAGAGCTTGTGTGCCAATGTATTTTTGCACGGTACTACGCATGCAACAGAGCGATGTGCACCTGTACAAGGTGTTGTGCATAGGACCAACAAACACCAAAATTCCCCTAACAACCATCTAAAACACTCCTTTCGCTACCTGGAGCCTCTAATAAATTAAGAAAACTCCTTAAACCATCCTCCCAACACTCATTTCACAATTTTTTAGTTTGTTTTCTATTTAAATTTTCAAACCCCAGGTTGTCTAAAACCCTCCCTACTTACCATTTTCCTTCATTCCCACAACTTGTTGTCATATCCATCATTCCCACATCCTATTGTCATATCCCTAAATATCATCCCTATTCCCTATTTCCTACTATCAAATACACTTATCCCCTATACCCTAACCCCCCAAACAAAATCCCTAAACCCCTACTTACAAAACAATCCATACTAAAAAATACCCCCTTTCTCACTCTCACATCATACATATCTGATCCTACATCACAAAAGCTCCTCTCCCCTTCCCGTATCCCTATTCACCATAACTCACTTCCTGATTACCTTCTCTAGGGTTTCTAAAGCTTCAAATTCAAAAAACATGGATAAAGAGGATAAAGACTATGAGGAGGAGGAAAACAATGGCAATGAAAACATGGGAGATGAACCTCAGCATCAAAGAAAACCACATAAGGGAGGCAAAATTATCAGAGAGGAACCATAAAACATCAGAGAGTTACAGGCTTCTTATATGGCTGTCTCTTTTTCAGACATCTAGGGTGTTATAAGTTTTGTGAGCAGGTACAAAGAGTTCAACATCATCCTAAGATGACCAGGCTTTTTGTATCCAATCTCCATGATAACAAGGTAACTCTTGCCGGGGTGACATTTATAGTTTCCTCCTCCATCATTATTGATGCTACAAGGATTCTGAATGTGGGGGAAAATGGTATAAAGCATAAGATTTGGATGAGAACTACTATGAGCCATACATAAAATCCAGGTACAAGAATGAAAAAAAGAGGACCTTTCCTTTCAAGTTCATTCGCAACAAGTATGCCCCTATGATGAGGATCATTATGAAGTATTTTACATGTGAGAGCAGATTTTTTAGATTATACATCTATGATATTAGGCTTCTTATGCACTTCACGAGAGTGAAAATGATGAACATCCCGTACTTCTTATTCAGGAACAGTGAGAAGATGGCCTACATTATACAGAAAAGGCCATACCCCCATCAAATGAATATTATTTATTACTATTCCTTGATTAAGAATATTGTGCTACATCATCTCAACCTCCTAAACATCTCCTAGGATACATTTATTGCCAATGACATCTTCAATGGTCCTCAGATTTCTCCATCGGTGCCTCAAGAAGCAGAAAGGCCTTCCAGCAGTGCCAAAATAAAGAAAAGTAAGAAGGCTAAAGAGACTAAAGTTGTTGAGAAGCTAGAAACCTACAAAACATATTAGAGAGGGGCTAGAAAGTTGTTTGCAGTGGATAGGCAAGTGTTTACTCCACCTGATGTGGAAGGGGCCTTGCCTTCTTTATCAGCTCATAGGAAAATTCTTGCTCCACAAACTGTGGAAGAGGCTTTTCCTTCTTCATCAACACAACAGGTACAATAGGTGTAGCAGGTGCATAAAGGGAAGGCAAAGATTCTGGAGGAAAACCTCAATGATGAAGAGGAAATGGAATTTGATTTGATGGAACATGATGAACCAGAACAACCACACATTCATCATGGCATTGAGATAGTCGACTTGGAGGATCATGATGAGGCAACAAATGAAAATATAATCATAAAGGAGAAAGATGCACAGATCCAAGCACTGATGGAAAACTTGGTGAGAGATAATTATGTCATTTCATACCTTGTGCAAGAGAACAAGAAGCTAAGTGACAAATAAGTCCTCACAGAGGTAGAACTTCTCAAGGCAAAGAGTCAAGGTGACAAAAGAAAATCAGTAATGCAAGAGGAAGAAACCCCAACCACCTTGACTACAAAACAAAGGCTTAAAAAGGAGATTTAGGAAGATAGAGAAACATGGATTGACAAGGTCAATTTTCATTTGGAGAAGCTTTTACAAAGGGCCAACAAGGACAGTCAAATCATTAGTCACATGGCTCACCATTACAGGACCCAGATCATGATTTGTAACATAAGAGTCGAGCAAATGAAGACAAGGCTAAAACAAGCACTCAAAGACAAAAAGGAGGGTGATAGGCTTAGGTTGCTTGCTAAAGATTCCTTGGCTAACCCAAACACTTGATGGTGGTTTTCTCCATAAATTTTCAGTAAGTTTTGAGAATTTTTTCCTTTTTGAAGAATTTAGCAATTTTTGACTCAGAAAAATTGGCTCTATGGTCAACGCCACTAGCGTTGCGGTTTTCCTAGGGGCATCCAATCAGGAAATGGTCAGAATTTTTGGATTCACAATGATGAGTACATGCACCCTGTGAATTTTCTAAGCTTTTGGAGCAAAAAAGGTGAGCCAAAAGGTCAAAACACACCTAAAACATGACCTCTCTGCCCTCTTTTTGACCATGGCATTGCACATAGAAGAAGTCTTGGGAGAATCAGTTTTTGTGGGGTCAAATCAACTCCAAATGGGAAACTAAAGGCAGATTTGGAAAGTATATAGGACAAGATTTCCAACAAGCTATCATGAGCTCAATTTGGACATCGGGAAGACCTCAAAAATGGTCCTACAAAAAGTTTTGTGCATAGAGCTTAGGCGTTGTGCATAGGACAATTTTATGCTAAATTTTCACTTTACTGTGCCATCACTGTAATTTTTGGGTTTTATCTCATGGATGATGCTTTTACTAATGTAAATGGTGACTAGGCATGGAAATAGGATCGATATTAGTTACTGGAGGGTAGATTCATTAGATCAAAAGCTATCTTGAGGAAAAATGAATCAATTCCCTCCCTTTTAGAGGCAAGTTGTTAGGGTTGCCTAGATTCCAGTTTCTTGTTCAGCTTTTGATGGATTAGTTCCTCATCTTAAGTATTTGACCCCTGAGGATGGGAGGAGGTTGAATTGATGTCTATATCTTCTTTTCTTTCTCATTGTAAAGGGTTGGACTCAGTGGGATGCTTATGTTTTGATTAGATATCATTTTGTACCAGTTATAGCAGGAGATTATTGAAAAATTGCAGATATTTCTTTGGGATCCATGTGATATGATGCTCAGTTCAATTTTTCTTATGTTTTCATGTGTTAAAATGTATTGTTGATTCCGTTTCATCTTTTCATGCTCTTTATGTGAATGTATACAAGTCCGAAAGGCAGAATCCATAACGTTTATGATCTGTTTTGGGTAGACATTTCACAGTCTGTGTTTTCTTCAGTTTAGGAAGAATCCATGAGGTTTACATTCTCTTCCTAGCTCCTCACCTTTTTTTTCACCTCATCCATCAAACCCTAAGGTTATAATCATTTTTCCTACCTTTTCCCATCGAACACCCTGCAGTTTTGACCTAATTTCCTTGCCCTAACTGTTTAGCTCCCCCTGATCCAGAAAAAACCCTTCAAAACCAAATCAAACCTTGTGCTACTATACCTAGCCTAATATCAATTTCTAGATCCAGTCAATTTGGCTAAGATCCTTATAGAGAGAGCCCTCTCCTAGCCCAATAGGGATAGCTACTTGGCTAAGCGTGGTTTGTGGTTACCTCGGCATTGCCTTCCTTCAGCCTAAGGTTCAATCCAGGTGATAACATAGCGGCGACCATATTGGAGACAAAATATCAAAAATTAATAACTCTAGTAAGACATTTTATTTGAATTCTTAAGCTTGTGGATGATGAGTTTTATAATTTGATCATAGGATGAATTGGAAAGTTGTAAAGCAATATCTTAATTTTCAAAATTAGACATACTGGCTTCCTAAAGTACACCAAATGCAATCCAGATCTGAATCCTCCAACCATCATCAGTGATATTCATAAAATTGGGTGAAAATCTAAGAAAGTTGTAGAGAAATCTAGTTTAGCTAGAGAAAAATCAAGTGAGGATTTCATTCCTCGAGTTAATTCACTCTCGGGAAGGTTAGACACTTTGCAAGACATTGAGTTTGATATTAGTTTTGAGGAGAGTTTATTTCACAGTAAATATTTAAGTTGGATTGGTAAAACAGTTGTTGATTCTTCTATATCTTTTCATAACCGCATCGAAGACTTGTTTTCACACAGTAAATCAGGGTCACATCTTATTCACACTCTTGATCATTTGCAGAACCTCTCTTCAAACTTAAACACTTCGGTGAAAAATAAGATTCATAGGCCATCTTTTGATTTTTGAAATACTTCCATTGCATCTACTACCACTCAAACTATCTCTCATCCTTCGCCTTCTTCTTCACATATTGTTCACACTACTCAAGCTATTGTTAATCCCCCTTTTATTATACCGAATATCCCAATCCTTGTTTAAAATCCACCACCTCCCCCACTTCTAGTTATGGCCACTCGATATGCACCCCTTGTTTTTCCTCAAAATCCTCATTCCATGCCCCTTGATTATCAAACCAAAATACCTTTCTTCAATCACACTCAAACTATTACAACTCAACAACACGTAGACAAGATGAATTATTTCTTTGACCTCCATGAATTTGAAATTGAAGATGCGATGATGAGGCTATTTGTACAAAGTTTTGGAGGATAAGTTCGGAAATGGTTCAGAGCCCTACCAGCAACTTCTATCACTAATCTACCTATCTCCCAGAGGCAGTTCCTAGATCGGTGGGAGGTGAAGAAGAATCCCCTTCAGATTTTGTCCAAATATGAGAACATAAAAAGAGATGTTGGTGAGAGTGTGCAAGACTATTGTGTGAGATTTAATGTAGTATACAATGCTATTCTTGCAAATATCAAACCACTAGAGGGATTGGCTTTGCTTAAGTTTCCAGATGGATTTGATGCCGATATGGCATATCAGTTGCATGAACATGATCCTACAACTCTAGAAGACACACAAAATAATGTTGTGAGAGTAGAAGCGAACTTGCTATCCAAAAGAGCAAGAATGAGATCAGAGAAAAGAGTGACCGTGAAAGAAGAAGCATCTACTTCAGATGTAAAAATGGATACATTGATTCTAATAATGGAAAGGATGGTTGAATGGTTGTCCATCACAGACATACCTGAACCGCAGATCTAGAACCCAAACTTTAGAGGCAGCAATAGCCCCAATTCTGAATCAAGAAAAGAGAGCGAAAAGCACTGGAACAATCGGCACAACAAAAACAATAGATCAAAACTCCATTACAATAGAATAATGTTCAAGGAGTGGAAGAAGAAGAGGAGGAAGATCTGTAAATTGAAACAAATCACTTCTTCACTGCAGATGGTATGCCTATATTTCTGACCGAAGGTGAGGAGTATGCAGAAAGTTCTGACATTCTAAAGGATGAGGACTAAATCTTAGCAAATGATGTTATTTTGGAGACCGAATCTGATGATTACCATGGTGGTTATATGAATCCTTTAAGCGCACAACAGAAACAATATTCTTTGAGGAGAAGAGATGTACTGGTTAGTTCTATTCAAAAGAGGAAGGATGTTCAGTCAAATAATGATCTCTCAAACAATCAGAAAAAAGGAAAGGAGCATGCCAATCAGAATCCTAGCAAGGTAAATCAGCCATCAACAAGTATAGCTGCAAAAGATAAAGACAATCACAAAAAGGATAGTGCAATGAAGAAGCAAATAGATAAGAGGGACATCAGTGTCAAAGAAGTAGAAAAAGTCACATCTTTTAATTTAGAAAGTGAAATTGCTAAATTGAAAGTTTTCATTCCTTTGATCGAGCTTGTTAAGAATAGCCATTACAAACACCATGTGTCTAGAATACTGCAAATTGATCCTTTGTTCGACATGGTGAATGTTGAGGATGATCATCCTGAACTTATTTTTGGTCCAACTATAGAAGGTCAACTAGAAGATAGCGAGGTCCCTCCCTTTTATATGAGTCTTAGACTGTATGAGTATATTCTTCATAATGCTATGCTTGATTCTGGAGCTTTCCACAATTTGATGCCCAAAGCTATCAAGGAAAAGTTGGGCCTGAATATCACTTGAAAATATCATGATTTGTATTCATTTTGATTCTGGTAGAGTATGTTGCATTGGTCTCATCAAAGATTTGGTGGTTTCCTTAGATCAAATCCCAACCAAGAATGTTTTGATGGACATGGTAGTAGCTGATATACCACCTCGATTTGGTATGCTGTTGTCTAGATCGTGGGGAGCCAAATTCAAAGGCACTTTACAACTTGACTTCTCTTATACTGCAATTCTCATTTTTGGTCAATTGAGGAAGTTGTACCGGGAAAATAAGATGAAATATATGATCACTAGTAAAGAGAAACCCATAAATCATTCGATAAATGTTGTACATGCAAATTTAGAGTCTTTTTTTTTGTACACTAATAGTGGATTGAATGATGTAGATATTCAACTCGTAGAAGTAGATGATGTAACAGAAATTTCCAAGGGTTTTAGAGTAGTTCTTAATAAAGAAAAGAAAAAGGTGGCAATTCTTCTTGGCGGCCTCCATAGGAGCAGAAAGTCAATGAAGAACAAAAAATGAAGCAACCAATAAAGGTAAGATCGAAACAAAAGCAGAATTCCAACATTTGGAAGATGAAGATGACCTATGGAGCATGGACTTTGATGGTGATTTGGGTAAAGATGGTGCAGATATTGGAATTTGGATTCGAAGTCCTATTTTTAAGACAGAAAAAGTTCCAAGTAATGTTAGAGTGTGTTCTCATAAATTAGCTTTTGATTTCTCTAACAATGAAGCAGAGTATGAGGCATTGATTACAGGTCTAAATATTTTGAAGAAGCTGGGTGCGAAAAGTATTTTTGTTTATGGTGATTTAGAGCTAGTGATTAAATAAGTCAAAGGAGAATATCAAGCAAAACATCCGCAGATAAGAGCTTATAGGAATGAAGTCCTTGATATCTTGAAAATGTTTCCAGAATACACATTGACAGCGGTGCCGAGAAGTCAAAACATCATTGCCGATTCACTTGCTACAACAACGAGCAATCTGAAAATTCCAATGAATTCTAGCAATAAATTTGAAATTCATGTCAAACATAGGCCTACCATTCCTGATAATTTGAGATATTGGCAAGTTTTCTGGGATGACAATGAAATTAATTCCTTTTTGTAGAATGAAGGGAAGTTTAAGGATGCTTTCATTGATGATGTTTTCATTCTCATGAACAAGACATTGAGGTAAATTCAATGGATGTTTTATAGCCAAAGGATAATGTTATTCCTAGAGGTATTATACCTTTAAAGGAGTTGTTTTATCAAGATGATGTGGCGAGAAAACCAACCTTGGTTCCTACTGGCAAAGGAGTTGAAGATGTAAACATTGGGACAGTGGACTAGCCCAAGCTTGTTAAGTTATCAAAAATATTATATCCCGAGTCAAAGGCTAAGTATGTTAAGTTTATTTTTGAATTTTCTGATGTTTTTGCATGGAATTAGTCAGATTTGAAAGTGTATGACAAGAACATCATTCAGCACACCATTCCTATCAAGCTGGATCAAAAACCCTGTAGACAAAAGTTGAGGAGGATCAACCCAAAGTTGCTGCTATACATCGAGAAAGAGGTAAATAGATTTTTTAAAGCTCATATAATTGTTCCAATTAGATTCTCTGTTTGGGTTTCAAATTTGGTCCCGGTATGAAAAAAGACTGGAGAGATAAGGTTGTGCATTCATTTTCAGAACCTCAATAAAGTATCCCTGAAAGATAATTATCCTCTTCCTAAGATGGACCATATTATGTAAAGAGTAGTTGGAGCATCACATATGTCACTACTAGATGGCTACTTAGGGTACAATCAGATTTTGGTCCACGAAAAAGACCAAGACAAAATTGCCTTCACAACACCATGGGGGACTTTTCAGTATGCCAAGATGCCATTTGGGCTAAAAAATGTTTGGGCCATGGATATAGCTTTCGCTAACGAGAAGGATGTTTTCTTAGTGGTTTACTTAGATGACTTGATAATATTTTCTGGTTCTGATGATGAACATTTACACCACCTGAGGATTGTTTTTCAGAAATGTAGGGAGTTCGAGATTTCTTTAAATCCAAAGAAGAGTTTTTTTCCATGGAGGAAGGTAAGCTCCTTGGTAATATAATTTCCAAAGATGGTATCCACATTGATCCTTCTGGGGTGGAGGCAATTCAGCAAATAGACTTTTCGCGCAACAAAAAGGAGATCCAAGTCTTCAACGATAAGATGGAATTATTGCGCAGATTTATACCAAATTTGGTTGAGAATTTGCATGAGTTAACTAATTTGTTGAAGAAGGACAACACTATGAAATGGATTAAAGATGCCATGAAATCTTTCAACTTTGTAAAACATGCTCTAACCACAACCCTTGTTTTGATTAGTCCCGATTATACTCATGATTTTATTATATTTTCATTCGCATCTAAGCACACTTTGGCTGGGGTGTTGATGCAAAAGAAGGATTAGGTGGAGCAACCCATTGAATTTTTTAGTCAGACTATCAGAGACGCTACTCTTCGCTATAACATCATTGAGAAACAAGCTTTTTCTTTTATAAAGGCATTGAAGGATTTTCGAGTTTACATTCTACATTCGCATACCATAGCATATGTTCCCAACACAACTATCAAAGATCTCCTCATGCAAATTGATTCGAAAGGAAGAAGAGGTAAGTGGATAGTAGAGATGTTAGAGTATGATCTTGAGATTAAGCCCATGAAACTGATCAAAGGTCAAGGCTTGGCAAAAATCATGGCTGAGTTGAATCTTCATGCTCTGGACATAAATATTATTGCAACAATGTCAGATGATGAATATGGTGGCACACTCATTCAAGTATCAGAGATTTTTCTCAACTCACCTTGGTATTCTGATATAGTATATGTTCTTCATCATCTTTCTCCTCCTCTTGGAATGTCGAAAAGCAAAGGTAGATCACTAAAACTTAAGTCTACAAAATTCTGCATTTTAGACAGTGCTGTCTATTGGAAAGATCTGGGAGGGATTCTTCTTAATTGTTTGGTTGAAAATGAAGCTCAGTAGGTAATGAATGATTTTCATAGAGGATATTATGGGGGTCACTTGTTTTGGAAAACAACAGCTAATAAAATCTTGAGATCAAGGTATTATTGGCCATCTTTGTTTTCAAATTTATAAAAAATAGTCATGATCTGCCACAAATGTCAAGTCTTTCAGGGAAAAAGGAAGTTGCTTCATCTTCCTTTGAATCCAGTTATAGTCAATGTGCCTTTCTAGCAGTGGGGGCTTGATTTCAAAGGAGAAATTCATCCTACATAATCAGTACAACACAAATTGATTTTGACAACTACTGATTACTTCACCAAATGGATCAAAGCCATTCCTACAAGGCAAGCTATGGACATAGTAATTACTCAGTTTTTAGAGTCCAATATCTTGTCTCGTTTTGGTTTCCCTCACAAGATTATTACGGATAATGCAGCAACATTTATGTTAAAGAAAATGGTTGAGTTTTGCAACAACTACAACATCACATTGGGTCATTCTACAACATACTATCTGCATGTTAATGGACTTGTTGAGTCTTCAAATAAATCCTTGGTAAACATTATTAAGAAGATGTTGGAGGCAAACAAAAAGAATTGGCATCGAAATCTTGTCAATGCTTTATGGGCTGACAGAGTGAGCAGTGAGAAATCAATAGGTATGTCACCTTTTGAATTAGTTTATGGTATTGATATGGTGTTTCCTACATCCTTTGTAGTCTTGGTCATGAGATTGTTGCAAGGAGCCTACAGTGAAGAAGATGATATTCAACACCGGATCAATCAAATGATTCACCTTCAACAAAGAAGGGAAGAAGTTTCTCAAAATAATTTCTGGCTGCAAGAGAAGATAAAGAAACTTTGTGACCACAAGACCAAGGCATAAAAGTTTTAGATGGAAGATGTAGTGCTGCAATGGGATGCATGGAATGAAGAAAAAGGGAAACATGGTAAGTTTGACAATCTGTGGAAAGGACCTTATAAAATCTCAGCTATCGAGGACATAATGCATTTTTATTAAAGGAAATGGATGGTCAAGAATGTTCAGGAGGACCAGTGAATGGTAGGCTCCTAAAACACTATTATTTATGATGTAGCTTGCTGAAGTTGTTTTACTGTCATTGTATATGCCAGTTTGCTTTCCTTACAAGATTTGAAGTATAATGTCATTTGAGCTTGGGGCTCGAAGTGAAGGCTATAAAGCTTAAATGATTTGCACTATTTTCAGTTGGTTTTTGAGTCATTCTAGAGTCGGTTTTGAGTCAGTTTTCAGTTTGTATCAAGTCATTTTTCAAAAATTTTAAAAATATTTCAATCTTTCATGTGTTTGACCGTATTGGCCCAATCAGCTAGGCACTTGGTCTACGGTGTTCTTGACACCTCCAAGGAGCTGCCATCCCCAACAAGGCCAATGTTAGTGTCAGTATATGCATACTTCCATCAGGGATCAAATATGCTCTTTGCATTTTCATTTTAGGTGTCTCATACTGAATTTTTTATCATTGCACTAGGTCATGCTAAAATGGTCCACTGATGGTTGTCTTCTTTTCAGAAAATCAATTTTTCCCTCATTAGGTACATTTGTTGATCGATCTCCATGTTGCATTGAGTTATGGTTTCAGTTATGTTATTTTTAGATTCAAGGCAGTCATGTATCCATTAGGTCTTAGGGTTCATTTTCAAGTTCAAAAGCATAGTTTCAGTGTAAATAAAGGGCAGCAAAGGTACAAGGAAGACCAATAAACAAAGAGTGATTGGTAATAAGTCATGGTTATTGTACAAAGATCTTATTTCATTGATGTAATTTTCATCTAAAAAACATGTTTTTGAGATGAAAACATAGTATTTTAGTTGATTCATTTTTTTTTAATGTAATTCAAGCCATTTCATGTAATAAGTGTTCCCATAAGTTGCTCGGGAATTTCTCCTTGCTACAATAAATGAGACATTGACGAAATCAGTTCAATCAAAGCATCATCCACCTGAAAAGAGACAAATAAGGAAAAGCATTAAACAAAGATTTGAAGACAAAGTAAAAGTTCTGAAAAAACATTATAAAGTGGGTTTTTCTAAGGGAAAATCAAAATCACACTCTATATAAGATTTCAAAATCATTTTTCAAACTTCATCATACTCGTTGAAAAAGAGAGAGAAGGGATTTGAAGTGAATTGGTGGTTGAGAAAACCATTGGCACTGTGCATCGAGCAAGGAGCGCTGCGCATAGGGAAAAATTGGGGAGGCGCTGCGCATAGAGCAGGGAGTGATGTGCATACAACCAGAGCATTGCACATAAAGACTGTGTGCCATTGTATTTTTGCATGGTGCTGTGCATACAATAGAATGATGCGCACCTATACAAGGCACTGCGCATAGGGCCAACAAACACCAAAATTACCTTAAAAACCATCCAAAACACTCATTTTGCTACCTGGAGCCTCTAAGCAAGTAAGTACACTCCTTAAACCATCCTCCCGGCACTCATTTCACAATTTTTGAGTTTGTTTGCTATTTAAATTTTCAAACCCTAGGTTGTTTAAAACCCTCCCTGCTTACCATTTTCCTTCATTCCCACATCTTGTTGTCATATCCCTCATTCCCACATCCTGTTGTCATATCCCTAAATATCATCCCTATTCCCTATTTCCTACTATAAAATACACTTATCCCCTATACCCTAACCCCCCAAACAAAGTCCCTAAACCCCTACTTACAAAACAATCCATACTAAAAAAATACCCCCCTTTCTCACTCTCACATCATACATATCTCATCCTACATCACACAAAATCCCCTCCCCTTCACCTATCCCTATTCACCATAACTCACTTCCTGATTACCTTCTCTAGGGTTTCTAAAGATTCACATTCAAAAAACATGGACAAAGAGGATAAAGATTATGAGGAAAACAATGGAAGCGAAAGCATGGGAGATGAACCTCAACATCAGAGAAAACCACATAAGGGAGGTAGAATTATCAGAGAGGAACCATCAAACATCAGAAAGTTATAGGCTTCTCATATGACTGTCTCTTGTTTCAGGCATCTGGGGTGCTATGAGTTTTGTGAGAAAGTACAAAGAGTTCAACATCATCCTTAGCTGACCAGGCTTTTGTAGCCAATCTCCATGATAACAAGGTAACTCTTACCAGTGTTACATTTATAGTTTCCTCCTCCATCATTGCTAATGCTACAAGGATTCTAAATATGGGGGAAAAATGGTATAAAGCACAAGATTTGGATGAGCACTACTATTAGCAATACATCAAAGCCAGGTATAGGAATGAAAAGAAGAGGACATTTCCTTTCAGGGTCCTTCACGATAAGTATGCCCCTATGAAGAGGATCATTATGAAGTATTTTACATGTGAGGGCAGATTTTCCAGATTATAAACCTATCATATTAGGCTTATTATGCACTTCACAAGAGTTAAAATGATGAACATCCCATACTTCTTATTTAGGAACATTGAGAAGATGGTGTACATTGTACAGTAAAGGCCATACCCCCAGCAAATGAATAATATTTATCACTATTCCTTGATTAAGATTATTGTGCTACATCATTGCAACCTCCTCAACATCTCCTGGGATACATTTATTGCCAATTACATCTTTAATGGTCCTAAGATTTCTCCACCAGTGCCTCAAGAAGCAGAAAGGCCTTCCACAGTGCCAAAGTAAAGAAAAGTAAGAAGGCTAAAGAGGCTAAAGTTGTTGAGAAGCTGTAAACCTAAAAAACATATCAGACAGGGGCTAGAAAGTTGTTTTCAGCGGATAGGCAAGTGTTTACTCCACCGGATGTGGAAGGGGCCTTGCCTTCTTCATCAACTAATAAGCAAATTCTTGCTCCACAAACTGTGGAAGGGGCTTTGCCTTCTTCATCGACACAACAGGTACAACAAGTACAACAGGTGCAACAGGTGTATAAAGGGAAGGAAAATATGCTAGAGGAAAGCCTCAATGATGAAGAGGAAAGGGAATTTGATTTGATGGAACATGATGAACCAGAACAACCACACATTCATCATGGCATTAAGATAGTCGACTTAGAGGCTCAAGATGAGGCGACAAATGAAAATATAATCGTAAAGGAAAAATATGCAGAGATCCAAGCACTGATGGAAAACTTGGCGAGAGCTAAGTATGTCATTTCATACCTTGAGCAAGACAATAAGTAGCTAAGTGAAAAACAAGTTCTCATGGAGCTAGAACTTCTCAAGGCAAAGAGGCAAGGTGACAAAAGAAATTAGTAATGCAAGAGGAAGAAACCCCAACCAACTTGACTACAGAACAAAGGCTTAAAAAGGAGATTGAGTAATATAGAGAAACATGGATTGACAGGGTAAATTTTCATTTGGAGAAGCTACTACAAAGGGCCAATAAGGACAATCAAATCATTAGGCACATGGCTCGCCATTACAAGACCCAGAACAAGATTTGTAACATAATAGTCAAGCAAATGGAGACAAGGCTAAAGCAAGCATTCAAAGGCAAAAAGGAGAGTGATAGGCTTAGTTTTCTTACTAAAGCTTCCTTGGCTAACCCCGACACTTGATGGTGGCGTTTTTCACAAATTTTAGTAAGTTTTGAGAATTGTTTCCTTTTTGAAGAATTTAGCAATTTTTGACTCAGAAGAATTGGCTCTATATGGTGTTGCGCTTTTCCTAGGGGCATGCAATCAAGAAATGGTCAACATTTTTGAATTCAAAATGATGAGTACATGCAACCTATGCATTTTCTGAGCTTTTGGAGAAAAACTGGTTAGCCAAAAAGTCAAAAAGCACCTAAACAATGACCTTTCTACCCTCTTTTTGGCCATGGAGCTGCGCATACAAGAAGTCTGAGGAGAATCAGTTTTTTTTTAGGGTTAAAATCAACCCCATATGGGAAAATATAGGAATATTTGGAAAGTAGATAGGACAGGTTTTCCAATGAGCTATCATGAGCTCAATTTGGACACCAGGAAGACCTCCAAAATGGTCCTAAAAAAAGTGTTGTGCATAGAGCTTGGGCGCTGTGCATAGGACAATTTTATGCTGAATTTTCACTTTAATGTGCCACGACTGTAATTTTTGGGTTTTCTCTCATGGATGATGTTTTTACTGATATAAATGGTGACTAGGCATGTAAATAGGATGGATATTAGTTACTCGAGGGTAGATTCATTAGATCAAAAGTTATATTGAGGACAAATGAATTGGTTCACTCCCTTTTAGAGGCAAGTTGTTAGGGTTGCCTAGATTCCAGTTTCTTGTTCTGCTTTTGATGGATTAGCTCCTCATCTTAGGGTTTCAACCCCTGAGGATGGGAGGAGGTTGAATTGATATCTATATCTTCTTTTTCTTTCTCATTGTAAAGGGTTGGACTCAGTGAGATGCTTATATTTTGATTAGATATCATTTTGTACTAGTTACAGCAGGAGATTAATGAAAACTTACAGCTATTTCTTTGGGATCCATGTGATATGATGCCCAGTTCAGATTTTCTTATGTTTTCATGTGTTAAAATATATTGTTGATTCTGTTTCATCATTTCATGCTCTTTATGTGAATGTATACAAGTATGAAAGGCAGAATCCATAACTTTTATGCTCCGTTGGGTAGACATTTCATAGTCTATGTTTTCTTCAGTTTAGAAAGAATCCATGAGGTTTACATGCTCTTCCTAGCTCCTCACTTGTCTTTTCACCTCATCCATCAAACCCTAAGGTTCTGATCATTGTGCCTACCTTGCCAATCGAACACCCTACAAGTTTGACCTAATTTCCTTGCCCTAACTATTTGGCTCCTCTTGATCCAACAAAAGCCTTCAAAATCAAATCAAAATTTGTGCTACTATACCTAGCCTAATATCAGTTTCTAGATCCAGTCAATTTGGCTGAGATCCTTATGGAGAGAGCCCTCTCCTGGCCTAGTAGGGCTAGCTACTTAGCTAACCGTGGTTTTTGGTTACCCTGACATTGCTTTCCTTCAGCCTAAGGTTCAATCCTAGTGATAACATGTTCCATAGATGGAAAAATAAAATTATCATTATTTGAAGCCCGACTCATGTTGCGTAAATCAATGCATAACCATATATCTTCATAATTCTTTCTAACATGGACCAAATTTAAAACCTAGGTAGAATGATGAACTTTGAATGTGGTCTAAGCATCCAGTAGTTTCCTTAGTTCTTTCTGAATAAGGAGCTCAAGTGTGGGATGAAATTTTCTTAAATTTTCCTGAAATTGATTGTCCTCCTCCTTATTGGGTATCACATGTTGGATAATCCATGTGTCACAGGTTTTCAAATCATCATATGTCCACATGAATACATCTCAGTAATTTTTGAAAAGACGAATAAAGAATTGTCACTCTTGGGGATAACAACACGTACCGAGGCTCATAAATTTTAGATCTTCCTTAGTAACCAAGTTAACATGTTTACATAACAATGTGGAGCTGTGGGTCTTAGCATTGGTTGGTCCCTTAAAGAGGTTTTGCAGGTCATAAGATTTTATAAAGATACCACACCCTTAGGAACAGGACTCCCTTTATGTGTTTGAGTTGATTCCCACAAAGCCCTTGTGCTCATCTTTGTCTATCACCACATCTTTAAACACATCAGCATTGGCTAGAAAATTCAGTATCTGCTAGTCATAATTGAAAACATGAAAATTAGTGACATTATCAAGTATAGATGGCTTATAAATAATCTCAATGGAAAAACATCTGTAAGTGGTGACAACCTAGTAGCAACATTAACCAATGTTTTTGTGGCTACATTGTGAATCCTAGGAACAAAATTGATATTAAAATCTTAAAAAAAAAAAATAAGACAACATACCTCTTGCTGTTAGTTTTTAAAATAAGGTGGCACACGATGAATAGTATTCTGTACCATAATTGTGACAATATCTGAGTCACCTATTACCTTTAGCACCTCCACCTTAAGTCTATGGATTTATTTGGTTCCTGAATGAGTGCTTCATATTTTGGAATTTTGTTTGTGAACTTTTTGAGGGCCAAAAATGACCACCTCAACATCGGGGGATAACCACCCGGTCCGAACCATAAAGCAGCTCCTTTTCCATTTGGATTAGTGGCTACGACTAGTTTAACTAAGTCCAATTACCTTCTCCCTATCGCTATTGGTTTATGATGTATCTTTAACTACCAATAGACAGGGATATCATATCACTTATTCTTTCTGATCAAGCAAGAGAATGACTCTTAAGCTGATTTGGGTTCAGCCAAACCACAACTAAAATTTTGCCTCTTTGAGAAGAGGACTTAAAAGAATGTAAAACTTAATCTAAATGCAAGATTATTCTATAGTGCAAGCAAAATAAACTAACTTAATCCTATCTTAATTAGGCAGATATAGATCTAACCCAACCAAGAGCAAGATATTTAAAGTATTGGGATTTAAATATGTCTTGTTTATAATGAATATCAAGTTAATGAAGTAGTTCAATTAACTGATATTATGGATACCAAAACACCTCCTATTGAGACCTCTTAACTGAAATAATCAATCAACAACAGCCAGGAAGAAATTCACAAAATGATATTAATTGTCAAATCAGTAAATCCAATAATTAAATAGTAATATGTAGAAATAGTTCACAACAAATTACTATTTAATAAATCAGTTTTATAAGACAGGTTTTTGAGTAAATAGTTACTCAGAAATCAGAATTTAATCCATAAGAACATAGATACATAATAACAACATTGAGACAAATTACCCATATTGACAAAAGTGCATAAACACAAATAAAATGACAATCATAAAAATGAATCTGATATTTGAAACAATAGTATTAGAAATACCAATTTTATTGCATCCATTTCTCTGACCCTGATCTTCAACAGTCCCTTACGTTGCTTGAATTTATGCTTTAAAAGTTAGAGCCACAATAGTGCAAACTCTGCCCATCATACATAATTCAAGATACAAAAGAAAAATCCTCAATAATCCCCAGATCTGAGATTTTATCTCCTCTCTCCTACAACTCTAAATTCCTATTGCAGAAGTGCATTTAGAAATCCAAAATTTCAGAGGAGAGTAGCCCTTTATTACATTCTGCAATCTACAATTTATAATATTTCTAAAGGTATTTTTGAGAGGAGAGTTTGTTGAAGAATAACTGCCCAATCCAATTCCATTTGCTTAAAATTCCAATCTTTAATTGCTGGAGCACTCTCATTGATTAAGATCTTTTTCTCTATATCTCTTCTACTGTTTTCCTACAAAAGGAAATCAAAATAAATTAAGATGCAATCAATAAAATCGAAATATCATTTCTGGCTTTAAAACAAATCCAATCAAATTCAATTTAAATAAATAATTGAAATGGTTTAATTGGCCAAGGATATTATTGATGAGTGAATTTGCATTTAGAAGAGGCTTGGGAAAATGAAAATGAAGAAAATAAAACTCTGAAAATTGATTTCGTTTTAAAAAATCAGAGCTTGATTATCTGCCTGATTTTTGACCCAAATAAATGACCAAATATGTTAGTGAAACCTCCTCAGAAATGTTCTCCTTGATTTTATCTTTCCAATGAGCCATCTTGGGCCTCATTTGACAAAGTAAAACTCAATCTATGAACTTCCAAAGTTGATGAGTCAAATCTGGTACAATTATGGAATTTTTGTTGTTGGGCTAAAAAATCAGAATTTTAATTTTAAATTAGAATTCTAATATCTAACAATAATTATAATTTAATTGTTGGTCATAATAAACTAATTTTAATAAATTTATTATTAATATTAATCTAATAATTATATAGACTAATTATCTAAATAATAATAATTTAATTTAATTAATTAATTATTTATATATTAATTAATTAAAATTTATTATTTAAATAAAAATATTAAATATTACTTAATTTATTTTAACTAAAACTATCTACCTCCTATTCAGTCACGTATTTTAGTCACGTTGAGTGCCTTTTAAAAAAAACCATAAGTTATGAACACTATGTTTAATGCTTGAGGTCCTATCGCATATCAGCATGGGGATGAGAGCTTATTGGGTTTTTAAAAAAAGGTCGCGATTAAATTTCCGATCCGATCAAAAGCCTTGAATCGATAGAAAATTTTTTTATTTTATATATAATTTTTATGTATTAATTTTAATTTAATTAAATTAACTAATATATATATATATTTAATTTAAAATTTATATTAAACAAAATTTTGTTTTATTTCATAAAATTTATTTTCTAAATTATTGTCATTTTCGATGTTTTGGGTTTTGGAGATTAGTAATTAATTTGAGAATTGGAATAAATTTTTAAAATCCTGATGCTTCATGATTTCGTTGTATAAGTAAAAATAACAATTGTTAGTAATAACTAACTAAGGGTTAATATTTAAAAAAAATGCATTATTGAACTAATTTAATTACAAAAATGGAATATTGTACATTTTATGCATTTTTAACCCAGGCGACATAAATGATTAGATTTCAAAGGAGTGCCATTTACAAACCAGTTAACAAAATGGAATGAAACAAGTATCAATGGGAAGCTTTGCCAAAAATCGATTTCAAAGCAATCAAAACAAGAATCTAAAGAAAATGAAAAATTAACAAAATCATAGGATAATCAACTTAATAAAAATCCTAAAAGGCATTTAGCCAAAAAATTTATAGAAAAGGTTCCCATTATTTGAAGTGAATAAGTAAAAAAAAGGGGGAGTTGTGTTTTCACCACAACAATGGTGATACACAGGAGAAGAACCAATTATGTCTGTTTGATATGAATGAGATTTTCCTAAAATCAAAGTAAAAATAATTAAAGAAGAGAAAATTACCTTTTAGAATGCTTGACTAGGTTCATTAGTCTGAATAAAAGCAAGAATCATCTTACTGTAATTTTGCTTAAAATTCTTCATAAGTTAAAATATTTCAAAACTCTATATCAGTCCTTAATTTGTTGTAGAGATAAAGCAGGGGCCACTTTACAGCTTAGCTTTTAAAATATACTCATTTGTCGCAGGTAGAGCCACTGCTACCAACAAACATCTATAGTCTCAACAAGGTTACTTTTTAATTATCTGATTCAGAATCCCATCTATTTAAGAATTATTGACCTAGAGATAAATCCATTTATATATGTTTATTTTCTTTGTATTTGTTTTTTTGTTTGTTTGTTTTTTTTTTTTTTTAGTTCTTAAAAGTCATTGTCCTAGTTTGGTAACCAGATAGTTGACAATGCCATTCACTGGTTATAATTGGATTGAACAAGTTGGCTCATGATGAGACCCCTTGTTTTATAATTGTTTGCAATCATACACCATTACTTTGGTTTGTTTAGCAGTGTTGGTAATGTCAGCCTATTTTTCCCCTATGATCATGGTATGCAAGCTCATGATGAGACCTCTTATCTTTTAAGTTTAAATATATTTTTGGATTACACTCTAAAAAAATAAGACTCTTTGGGACAGGGAGAATCATTGACTCCTTAAGAGTTAAGAATGACAATTTCAGAGTTAAAGGTGTTTTGCTGTAAAGTGTCTTTACTTGGTTAAAAATAACTTTTCTTAACTGAAAATAGAATTCTGAAAGATCTTAATAAAATATTGAAATCTCAAAATAATTACAGTTTTGATGAAAAAAGAAATTTCTCAGATTTTATGATAGTTTGTCAACTTTTCTTGTTTTGTAATTTTCTTCCTTAAGTATGTCTACCTTTATAATAAGAAAAACAAACTTTATTAAGAGGTTTTAGGAAAAAATCCAATAGTAGAGTTTTAACAATTCTTCCCTATGTATGCCGACCATTTTTAGGTAACAAGAAGACCTTTTATATAAATCATGATAAAGTCACCAAAATCAAAATTGAAAACCAAAGGAAAAGAATTCTTAAGCCAAAGTGAGAAAAGAAATCAGCATACAAAAATAAAAATGAAGAAATTTGAAAATTGAAAGGAAAATCCAAGTTTTGAAATACAAAAAATCTAACAAGAATGGTTAGACCAATGTCTCAACAACATGAAGTGAAATAAAATAATAATGTAATCATTCATTCTTATGTCGAGATTCAGAAAAATTATACCTTGCAGGGTTGTAAATGTTTTAGGCTTTAGACAATAGTGACGATAAAATTTAGCCATAATGAAAACTTTCTGTCTGATGTCAATGTTCTTGTTTCAAAGCATCACTTAATCATTTTTTGATAAAAGGAACGCTGAAAGAAACAGAATAAAGGTTCAAAAACTTCCTAGTGTAGTTGTTTCAATAAAGATTATCACTGCTTCTTGAAATAAAAGCAGGAGAAGAGTATAAGACTTCCAAAAATATGACTTAGCAGAGGATTGAAAGCTTTTATGAAGAGCTGCAAAACAAATTTATATATCAGCAGAATTTTAAAAACAAAATTGAAACTAAAGTAATGAAATGGAAATTAATGAAAGTGGGTACATGAATCTTACCATTGGATAATTGCTTTTGATCTTACTTGAGAGGTATCAGTTTCTCCAATACTAGCTAACTTCTTCTTTTAGTTAACATTAAAACATGAAGTCAAACTAACCAAAATCTTATAACCCAAAATCATTATTTATTTTATTTAAACTAAAGCAAATAGTGAAATGTGAAAAATGGAATGTTTTGTGTTCAAGGGAATCGAAATTAAAACAAATGCATCAGAAATGAGAATGCGAATTTGTAGTAATGAATGTTCTCAAAATATTATAAATATCATATAAACTCCATGTTTTTATAAATTGTCCAGAATTTAAGACAAAATCCAAGTTAATGAAATTTAAATGTGAAGATAGAGAGGTCTTGAATTTCTTATTAAATTATGGAATTATATATTTAAAACTGAAATGTATGAGAAATCAAAATGATTTGAATATGCTGCAAATTTGTCATCAATCGCTTTCTTACCATAGTGGTTACTCAAGATTGCTTTAAATTAACACAATGCCTTATCGGATGATTCGCATTGCATGTTTCTTCACCATGCTTAAAGTCCAATCCACAAACATTTCACCTTTGTTAATATGTCATCTATCAATTAAATGTTATTGGAATAGAGGCATGCGTTGGAGTCTATTGCATCGGAGGTTGCAATGGCAAATTGCCGATATGAGAACATGCGAAGAGAATATGTGCGATGAGATGGAGCGATCACACCATTGAAGAAATGTTATATTGAGGATCAGGGATAGTCATGTCATGCTTTGTACTTTGCACATTGCACATCGCAGATTCGGAATTGTGATGCGAGCATAAATAAAAATGCGATGAAGCGATTGCGATATCGACATATCGGGATATTAGAAAGTAGTCATGTCGGAAATGCCAATATGATTCTTGTGATAGCGGCGATGCGATGAATGACGGGGCTAATTGGTAATCAACAATCTTAAACACATGATGTAATACATTATGATTCTTGCAACACCAATATGCGATGAATGACGAAGCTAATCAGTGATTGGAAATCTTGAGCACACGATGTAATATTCATGATACGCCAATATGCGAAATGGAATGGACCCGATAGATTTATTATAGGAATTTAATATCATATTGGATCTGAGTCACCTGTACTTTTAAAATTATGCTTCTGCCATTATTGCGATTGAACGGACGTGATATTTCTTATGAACTTGATTTAACTTTCATATCAGGTCCAGAATTATGTGTTCATCACAATATTGGTAAAGTAGATTATCAGAGATCAGTGATTCAAGATAATGGAAGTATATTCAACTGAAAACCTCTGATATGCAAAATGCAATATGTCATTTTATGAGAAAATGAGTGAGGTAACACATTAGAGGTCTTGTATTAGCAATTTTTTACCGGTAAACACTAGATTCGCTTTAGATGGGTCTAATGAATGAAAGCAAAGTTAAAGAATACTCAAATTCTAATGAATCACAAATAACATTTCCTTGAAACTGTTGCAAATTTGAAATGGGTTTGCTGCTTACTTCAAGTTTTGAAAATAAATGAAAACCTACAAATAACGCAAAATAAGAATAAAAATAAACTAAGGAAAAGAGAAACTGATAATAGATGAAAATGAGCTTGTAAATGCGTACCTGGAAGGAAATTGTCTGTAGATTTTACCTCATGAATCTTCAAATTCTTCCTTTGATTTATCAAAATTATGATTTTGTTCGAAATCATCTCATCATTTATTCTAAACTAGTGTGGGCAATCAAGCTAAAGGAAATCAATTATTCATGTTCAGAAAATCCGAAACTCATAAAATTCATCAGAAATCAAATATGAAAATAAGCTTCTCTTTTGAATTGAAACAACAATTTATTATCTCTGCTTATTCTGAATCACTTGAGAAGAATTTGTATTGTTATAGTGACTGTTCAATAATGCCTTCAGTAAATAAATATGATGCATATTGCAGCATCAGATAAATAAACTAAAGATCAGAATGGGATAAGGCCACTAATTGTGGAAAAATATCAACATAGATTTGAATGTGTGCACATAGTAAAATGGACACCCTTAAGGTCATTTTAACCAATTTCGAGGAGAATAACATAAACTTCATTTGATTATAGTGAAGAGTTAGATAGACTAATAATGATTGAATTGGAATTAAGCTTATAATAGACAGTCATATTTTCCATAAGATAATGATGTCAAGAAGCTTTGTATCATCAAAACCTTTAACAAATAAATTTCAAAAGAAAATATTATAAGGACATCTTAAAATGGAGAAAATTGAATTTGAGGTAATTGGTACCAAGTGCAACCTCAATTGAATTTAGTCAAGACATGATTCAAAATAGGCAAAGTAGTGGTATTACTGCAAGAATTTTTTTGATTTAAAAATGGGAAGCAAGAATCAAAAGTTTCTGATGAGAAGAAAATGTTTCACTGAACATGTATAAGAGGTGCTCATTGCTTTGCTTTATTTATATTTGAAGAACTGTTAAAAATAAATTAACTAAATAAAATAAACTAACTAAATTAATTCTACTCTTTTTCTAACCATATACATGAAAATGACTAGGTATAGCCATATTTCCAGTGCAACCATTCTCTCATTTTTATTCCTGCATATATGTATAGTTCAAATGTTAGTAATAAAAATACAAATCTAACTAAACTAAGGAAATTAAATCTGTAAGTAGAATTTATAGTTATTTTTAGCAACTTAATTAAAATCTTTTTCTCTTGAAATTTCCTTTCCACTTTAATACCAATTGGATCATAAAAATCTGGATGAGTTTCCATTAAGGATTGAGAAATATTCAAAAGAGGAGATGACAGGATAGATTATGGATATGAGCTTTTAAATTCAAAGGTCTGGAAAAAATTGTTAGTGTTATGCACAAATGTTAAGCTATTAACAATCTTCCTTGAAGGAAAAATTTCCAAACAGTTTTCAAAAAAGCTAATAAAAACTGGGTGGAAATCTGTCAAATAAAATGGAAAATTATTAATTGAATTGGATTGCTGGCCAGATTGTGAAAATACTTTGTCTTGTTGACATTGCCTTTGAGAAGATATAAGCTTTTGATGTTCATGATTATAATATGAAACTTCAGTTTCCCAATAGGGCAATGCATCAATTGAGTGTTCACTATCAAAGTACTCAATATGCCAGCGTAAAGTGTCAAAAAATATATCAGAAATAAAATCAGAAAATAAATCTAAATTTGAACAAAATAAGTGTAAAAGAAAAAATAAATGAAATTACTATTTGTACAACTAATGTTACAACACAATTGGGATTGTTTCGAAATAATTTCTTTTTCACAAGGATGGACCAGAATAATAGAATTTGAATAATTACCAATTCCAACTTGTAGAAATTTGAATAATATAACACTTATTCACAGAGATTATCCTAATTATAGACTATTTGCAGAATGCATGCATAATACATAACCTCCTCTACCATTGATCATCAATTTGCGGAATTAAGAAACAATCGCATGCGCACATTGAAACATCAATCACACATATCAACACAATATGTAACGGGGAAAGCATACAGTTGAAAACCCCCAACTATCTATATATTATGATGATAGAGAACATGTAACAATACATAATACAATACTCCTCACAAGTACTCAGTACTATCTCCACATGCTACACACAAACTAGCTCAGATCTGAACAAGTCACGAGTTCAAATCTCCTCCACTGTTTGCCTGCCTCTACTGCGCAATCCAAGTTGAGAATGGATCTAATCCAAGTTCGAATTCCCTTGGCATGTACTGCACAATCCTAATTGGCAATCTCAATCAATGATTGTGCAAATATTATGCACAGCTATAGTCACAAGTGGTAGTAGTCTCACCCTTTTACCCACCTCTAACACTTGTCTCCACTGAACTGTCCATGCACTGAGTTAACTGATGTATTCGTTGATTTATGAGTTAATAATTAGTGAATTAATTAATAATTAATTCACAACACTCATCACTAGTGTATTTGTTAGTTAGACTAAATACAACTAGTTCAACTAAGTCAAACTGAACACAACTCCATCAACTCCTCATTCAAC
Organism: Pinus taeda; assembly: GCA_000404065.3. Classification (NCBI taxonomy): domain Eukaryota; kingdom Viridiplantae; phylum Streptophyta; class Pinopsida; order Pinales; family Pinaceae; genus Pinus; species Pinus taeda. Next base: position 136,872 of record APFE031732266.1, read on the forward strand.
TCCACCAAACTCAATCACTTGAGTTCTAACTGAAGTCCATCATGCAATAGC
>APFE031732273.1:2059-31881 GCA_000404065.3 Pinus taeda
ACCCTTATCTATTACAGGCTTCGTACTTTATGGGGCAATCTGTTACACTGAATTTTGTCACCTTGACTATCTGCAGTTTATGTGGCTTCATCAATAGTCATATTGTCCTCTTTGTCAAGCCTCATACCTCTGCTCTTCATGTCAAACTTCAAAAAGAGAGAAAGTCACTTAAAAACATGTTTATCTCTGGGTACGCAGGTTCTCTCTACCTTGCCTGCGTGTACGCACTCCAAACACACTGTACCTGCGTACTTGTACGCTCTGTAAGCCAAAGAATGGGTGCGTACCCCTGTAAAGGTCAAAAGGCGCGAGTTTCATCTTTAAAAAGTTACTTGTGGTCACTTCTAGAGCCTTCTAGAAGAGTGTTTGACGTGTATTGAGCGCCTCCAGATGGTTCATGCATCCCTATGATAGAGGAGCTTATCCCATCAAGAGAGGAGCTACCCCTTCCAAAAGAGGGAGTATCCCATTGATGTTGGAACTGAATAACTTCCTCTAGAACACTATAAATACAGGCATTGGGCCAAGGGAGGGGAGGTTGAAACCTGAACATTCCAAAGGGTAGATGCTGCTGGAATTAGGACTTCCATTGTAAGCTTGTGAGGAGAGATTACCATCCTTTCTAGTTTCATTTGGAAGTGGGTGAGCTTGTCAAAGTAGAGGAAAACTCTTGCTGGACCCTGGGAGGAACTTGCACAACACCAGGCTCAGGTTGTAATGGTTTCTTTTTTGTTTCCTTAATACAAATAAGTCCATTCTTCTCAATGATTTGTTGTTAATGAATTGTTTCATATACTCCTTGGTCTATATGTTGAATATGCTTTGTTTTATGGAATATTCAGGTGTTATGTAATCGTTTGATTGTTAGTGTATGCAGGTTTCAAAGTGAAGGAGGAGCTCATCTGGATCAACGAAGCTAGGCTACTACAACAAGCGTTGGACCTAAGGTAAGATCGAAAAACACTTGGTTTCTCATAGGATAATGTATATTTAGAGAAGGATTGCTCTTACTTGTTCTATTTGTCACTAGAGAGTCTTAGACTCCTAGGGAGGTTAGTTTTGTCAGCAAAAATAACTCTTTCCGCATGACAACTGCCCCTGTTGGTCAGGTTGGTAATCAGTGGGTTGTTGGTGGTCAAAACTAGGGTCAACCATCCGGTTACACTTATAATCCCTATGGGCAAAACCCTTACGGACAAAACCCTTATGGGAAAAATCCGTCTGGGAAAAATCAATGGGGACAACCAGGAACTAGATGGAATTCTAATGCTATTTCTTACCCTCAGCCTCAGATGTACTTCAATCCTCAATTACCTTTCTTGGCAATGTTGGAACTGCCAGATGTGTCCAAACTGACAAATGATCCCATTCTTCATAATCCGTATTGGCCACCGCTTCCAACCAAGATTCCCGGTGATTGTCCCAAATTTGACGGTAAGTCTAGAGAAGATCCCCAAGCTCATGTCATGACCTATCACCTATGGTGTTCATCTAATTCAAGGCTTGACAATTCCATATGGCTCCATCTGTTTCAACAGAATCTCACTGGCTCTGGCACGAAATGGTATATTGAGCTAGCTCGCGGAACTTTTCAGGACTTTAACCCACTTGCTATGGAATTTTTAACTCATTTTTAGTTGTTGATTCGATATGAAATGGGCACGCACCTCTTGACATCCTTGAAACATGACATTTCCACACATATCTCCAATCATATCCATGAATGGAGGAGGCATCATCATCTAATTAAGTTATGGATCCCTGATCAGCTTCTAACTGACTAGTTTACAACCTCGTTCATCAGTCCGATAGACCGGGACATTGCTATGGGGGCATGTGTAATTGAAGAGCAAGATATTGTGTGTGCTCAGTATCTTGACTTGGTTTACTCCCAGTTTGGTACGCTATATCATTATTTGCCTGATGCTCTACGACCCGAAACTCTCAAACCTTCGTCAACACCATCTATTGATGGTGTCATTGGTTCTGTTAATGCATCCTCTAGAAAATCTTTCGTGAACCCTGTGAAGCAAAAATCTGCTGCTCCAAACGAAAATGCTTCTCAAGATCCACCCAATCCTAGTAAAACTTCCAAAGTTAACATCGTCCAGTCCACCGCAGCAAATAAAACTTCGAAAGGTAAGAATAAGGGAAAAGGGAAGAATAAATCCGATCAACCAAAACAGGATCCCCCAAAGCCTCTAGCCGAAGAAGGTGCCAATCTCAAGCCTAAGTACCCTTGTCTCATTTGTGATGAGGATCACTATACTAAAGACTGCCCTAGGCAGTCTAAGGTTAGTCGTTTGCTAAAAGGCGCCCCTGGGACTCTTGTTGTGCTTAAAGAGCCTTTTCCCTCACAATAGACTCAAATGGTGGTTGATCAACCTCAATCTTATTCCACCTTCAACTCTCAAGTATTCATGGCTGGGGAGATTCCCATCCATATTAGTACACGATCAAAAGAATATCCTTTACCCACCAGGAAGGAAACTGAAGTCCCCTCCAATATTCCTTTGTCGAGTACTGGTCCACTCCATATCAGTGACCTAGTACCGAGTCAGTCATTCAACCTCCTCCCAAAGGAGTGCTCCGGAAGTCTTCCTACAACCCTAATGCTCGTGCTACACAGCTCTATAGCATCGTTGAGGACTTAGCCCAAGCTCTTTTGGCTATGTCCACATTAGAAGTCCTCCAGAGTTGTCCCTCCCAGAGGAAGTCACTGCTATCAGCAATTGGTGGCATTGACCCGACTGACTTGGATTTGATCACTTTTGATCTGGATAATCATGTACCGAGACTGCCTCATCAGATTGCCTTCCTCATTCAAGTCATCATCAACTCTAAGAATATTCACCACACTGTTATTGATGAGGGTGCTTCCACTTGCATCATGTCTATTACTTGTTGGAAGGCCATTAGTTCACCAACCCTGAGTCAGTCTCCCAATACCTTGGAAGCCTTCGATGGGAGAGATTCCCGTCCTTATGGTATCCTCTCATGTTTGTCTATTACCTTGGAAGGAAAGACAGTTGAAGTTGAGGTCGAAGTTGTCGATGCGAATTTGACCTACAACCTCCTCTTAGGACGAAGCTAGACATATGCCATGCGAGCCATGGCTTCATCTCTATTTCGTGTCCTTCATTTTCCCCATCAAGGGAAAATTGTCACAATGGACCAATTGTCTTTCTTTGCTTCTTCTTCTTCCGATGGCAATGTGCCTTTTGTGGAGCATACCTCTGTTCCTTGGGTGCTGGAATTTTTAAAGATCCTGCCCTCATGGCTGTTTTTTCACTCCCACCTCCCAACACCACTCCCATCAATATGATTTCTGTCCATTCCGATCCTTGGGTCCTTCCTCCCATTGATCAGGTAGAATCTTGGGGCGATGTCATGCTGTTGAGTCCTGCCGAGTTCGACTATGTCGAAATTGTTTTTGCCTCGGCTTCATATTCTAAACCTGCTCCTTCGAGCAGGGCTCTTGATACACATATATAATCCCCTTAGCTCAGAAATAGCACTTCTTCAGATCCCTTACAGGAAATCTTTCCTTCTGATGAAGTGATTATCGAGCCACAGCGCTATGATTACTTGTATTGAGCAGTTTTCTTCCTGTGCCCCCGCAATCCCTTCAGACACCTATTCAAATCCATCAAGTTTTCTCTAAAGGAAACATGGGGAACATTACGCAAACCATACCTATGAACATCTCTAGTAAACCAGGGTTTGTCAATAATATTCACATCAGAGTAACCTATACTCCAGAGGAGATTCAACTTTATACCGATCTTTTTAGATAATTTCGTGATGTTTTTTCTTGGTCGTGCGAAGAGATGCCTCGCATTGATCCTAGTATCTTGGTGCATGAAATACCTACGTATCCGGGTGCCAAACCTGTTCAGCAACGTTTACACCCCGTGCACCCCCGAAAGGCTACAACCATTAAAGGAGAAGTTGAAAAACTTCTTAAAGCTGGGTTTATTTACCCTATCCCACTCATTGATTGGGTTTCTAATATTGTCCCTGTGACCAAGAAGCAAGGCACTATTAGGGTTTGTGTTGACTACCGTGACATTAATCATGCCTATCCCAAAGATAACTATCCTACACCTTTCATTGACCAGCTCGTTGACGATTGTGCTAGAAGTGAGATTTATTCGTTTATGGACGAATTTTCTGGTTACAACTAGATCAATATATCGCCTGCGGATCAACACAAAACCGCCTTCATCTGCCCATGGGGTACCTTCGCCTATAAGAAGCTCCCTTTTCGGTTTTAAAAATGCTGGTGCTACCTTCCAACGCGCAATTTCTTATGCATTTCATGATATTCATCACATTGTGCAGCCTTACCTGGATGACCATCCGGCCCATTCAGCAAAGCACCATGACCATCCAAATCACCTTCAAGAAATTTTTCTTCACTTTCAACGCTACCGTATCCGTCTTAATCCACATAAATGTGTTTTCTGTGTCGAATCTGGTAGACTTCTTGGGTTTATCATCTCCAAAGAGGGCATCCACTTGGATCCCCTCAAGGTTGAAGCCATTTTGAATCTTCCTCCTACTGCTTCTTTGCAACAATTGCAGAGTTTGCAGGGTAAAGAAAATTTTTTACGCCGTTTTATTCAGAGCTATGTTGAAGTTTCTAAGGGCTATATGCGGTTATTAAAGCAAGATACCTCCTTTGTTGGGATGCCGCTGCACAATATTCATTCGAGCATTACGTCCGCCTGATTATCATCATGGCTATACTCTTTATCTGGCCACCGCCGATAGCACCATCGACATGGTTTTGGTTCAAGACAATGATGTTGGTGTCAAGCATGTTGTCTATTATCTCAGTCGCAATTTACTTGACACAGAAACTCGATATTCCTATGTTGAGAAGCTTGCATTGGCAACCGTTCATGTTGTCCAACGTTTCCATCATTATATATTATTGCGTACAACAACGGTGATTTATGACTGTAACCTGATGACGTACATCTTGTCATGTTAGTTGCTGGGGGAAAATACTCGAAATGGATTGTCATCCTTCAAGAGTTTGATTTGGAGTTTACTACGCCCAAGTCTAAGAAATCCCTTGTTTTCGTTGAATTTCTCTGCTTGCTACCATCCGCTACCACACCCTCTTGGTTAGAGGACCATATTCCGGATGAGTCTCTATTCTTTATTAGCACCCTCGATCCCTGGTATGGGGATGTTATTGTCTACCTTCAGACATCCTTCTTTTGTCCTGATTTGTCCAAGGATGTTCGACGATTTATTCACCATCATTCTCAGCCTTATCGTATTATCGGTGACACCCTATACCATCTCGGCAATTACTTTGTTCTCTGCCATTGTCTAATGTTCAAGGAAGCTGAACGAGTTTTGAATGACTACCACTCTGGTGCCTGTGACGGTCATATGTCTGGGTATGCTACTGTCCAAAAGATACTCCGTGCTGGTTATTTTTGGCCATCTATTTTTAAGGATTGCATTCTTGCCATCCGTTCTTGTCATGCGTACCAAATATACCAATGAAAGATGCATGCACCTCCCTCTCCTTTACACCCTGTCATTACCGTCGACCCTTTTTCCAAATGGGGCATTGATTATATGACCTGTAACCTTCGCTCAGCTAGGGGGTATGGGTATATCATCATTGCCGTCGATTATTTTACGAAATGGGCCGAGGCGATGCCTACATTATCTAATGATGGTAAGACAGTGGCTCAGTTTTTATTCAATCATGTAATTTCTCGATTCGGAGTCCCTCAGGCTATTGTCATTGATCATGGTTCTCATTTCCATAATCAAATGATGACTAAGTTAACAATCCAGCTGGGCTTGCGTCATGATAGTTCGACGTCGTATTATCTAAGGCCAATGGCCAAGTAGACGTTGTCAACAAGGTTTTGGTCACAATGCTTCAGCATACCATTGGCACGCACAATTGTAACTGGCATTTGATGTTGTTTTCTGCCTTATGGGCCTATCGTACTTCAGTGAAGGATGCACCAGATTCACCACGTTTCAACTGGTTTATGGTCTAGAGGCTACCCTTCCGATTGAATGTGAGATCCCTTCTCTTAAATTAGCCGTCGAATTGCTCCAAAACACTACTCCAGTAGAAGAACGCCTTTTTTACCTAGAGCGGTTAGATGAGACCCGTCGACTAGCCTCTTAAGTCATTGAAGCACAGAAGAAGAGAGTGAAAACTCACTTTGACCAAATTGTTGCCCCTCATTCTTTCATTGAAGGAGACCTAGTCCTACTCTACGATCAAGCAAATGATAAGTTGGGGGTAGGAAAATTCGAACCTATGTGGCATGGGCCTTACATTGTGAAACGTATTTTGAAAAAAGGGGCCTATGAGCTGATCGATTATGAAGGGAATCCTCTAGATAAGACCTGGAATGGGCTTTATCTTAAGAAATATTATGCATGAACTTCGTGCATTTGCTATGTACATACATGTGTTTTCAATGTGTGTGTGTGCATGTGTGGCTTGGTGTGTAGGCATAATTTCCACTTATTGTGTCTTTTTACTTCTTGTGCAGATGTTTGGTACACCTTACATTGGTTTCGCTAATGGTGCCTACTATAGTACCTAGAATATTTCCTCTATGGCATGGGTGATTTACAATCCTCACAATGAGTTAGTAGACCTTCAAGGTGTTTGTCTAGGTTGCACCACAAACAATGTTGCTGAATATAGCATTGTCGTTGAATTATTAACCAAGGCTATTAACCTCAATATTCGTGCATTTGTTGTGAATCTAGATTCTCAACTTATTGTCCTCCAACGTAACGGGTGTTATTCTGTCAGAAATCCTCAGATTTTAAGGTTGTATTTATGTTTCAGATTATGGGAAAGAATTTTTAATTTTATCACATATCAACACATTCCAAGGCGATTAAACACATTAATTAATGCATTGGCAAATCATGTATTAGATATACATTTACGCAATATGTAATAAAACATTGTATGCAAGCATTTAGACACAATAATAAACCATAGATAGCATATATAAATATCGTGTGGCGCACTGAGGTGCTCAAACATAAGTGTGTATTTCAAAAAATAGAGTATGTGTTCACAATACATCTGAGATACATGTCTCTCAAAAGTAGCAAGAAAGTAAAGCCTAGGTGTCTACAGTGGTGGGTTCTTCTCCCTATAGCAGACCACCGCCCACACTACTCGTCTCAAGAGCTTGGGTATCCTAGGTGTCACATTGATAGTATGTCTTTGATACTCCACCGGGACCTCTTCGATCCCCTTGTAATCTGGGATCCCATCAGTCAGGCCCTCGAGCTTCTGGGCAATCTCCTCCTCCACATTACTGCTCGGGCGAGCCAGAGCCAGCTCTTTGTTTCCCTCCCTCCGTGCCACAGGAGCCAGTCCCATAGGTCTCTCCAAACCCACATCTGCAAATAACATAGAAACAACAATTAAGACATATGCATATGAATATCCAAAAACATTATAAAAAACAAAACACATAAATAGTGTGGTGTTTGACCAAGTGTTTTACCTCCCTCGTCTCACTGCTCACCAGGTGGGAGTAGCATGTCAGGATCTCCTCGGAAGTCTGTGCCTGCACATGGCCAATCCTCGACATTGACTTTCTGACGATCTAGCCACTCCAGAACTAGTACTCCCCATGATACTGGTTGACCACCACCTCCTCGTGGCATCACATGTGCCCATTGGGTGATGCGAGTCTCTCGCGGTCTCGGTACATACATGTCCATATCCTATAGCTGAAGTGATGGTACCTGCTCCAGCATGAGTGGTATCATAATGGATCCATATCCAAATTGTTTAGTCTCCCCCCATCGGCACTTAGTCAGTTGCTCTTCATGTTAATAGACACTGCGTCGGCCCAGTTGTATATGGTCGAAGTGAGGCAATCAAGGGCCAACCGTAGTTGGGTCTTTGTTGCCTCATGCTATGCTTGAGAGCCCACTGCTCTTGTAACCATAAATAGTATTAAGCAAAGGGTCAAATCCCCCACTGTTGGGATCTGATGTTTGCCTCTAGTGGATGATTTGCGTGCCCCTGGACAGACACACGCTATCAACATATCAAGAGTCTCGCCGGTAGCCCGTACGCCCTCCATGATTGGTCTCTCACCACGACGAGACAAACCTATCAAGAAATATATGTCCATCGTGTCAAACTCGATGTCCTGACCACGAATGAAGCACTTTTCCTCTGTTGGGTTCCAAGAACGGATCAGCAACTCGAGCAAGTCTAGTTGTGCCCGAAGGTGTGGTGTAAGGAATAATTTCAATAATCCATAGTCATGCAGGGCTCTTCTACACTCAGGATCATTAAATGCCCATTTTCATCATCATCGTTGTTCTCTCTTGCCGTACAAATGCCATTATTTCTTTGCATTGACGAAAAAATAAAATTAGAATTGTTTTTATGGGATGAAATGTGTGAATTATAAAAAATTCAAACTTTACAGCGCTGTCGCGACTGTTTTTCAAACAATAGCGATGGCTCAAAATCAGAGTTCATTTTTTCCTCAATCGTCGCAATAGTACACCTATTTCTAGCAATGACCCCGATGATGGTGTGTGTTAGCATGCTCGGTCGTCGCTAACCCGTGAGGGATTTCCGCGACGACTAACGAGCGAATTTGAAACAAAAAAATCTGTTGAAATCCACCTATGGAACATGAAATTGAACTTAAAACAATGAAAATGCAACGAAAAGGATGGAATAATTACTTGGTAGGAGTGTCGGGTGGAATGGTGGGTCACCGACGTTGGAATCAAGCTCTCACGATCGCACAGGTATGCACTCACAAATTATCAAAGGTAAAAACTCAAAATGTAAATGTAAAATGAATTACCATGAGCCTTTTTTATAGTGATTTTTCCAAAATTTTAGGGTTTTAAACTATAGGGCTTGGATTTTTATGTTATATTTTGGGATTTTGCTTATGGTTTTAGGTTTTTAACCTAATTTTCAAATGTATAGTGCATTTTTTCAATTGGATCTTATACTGTGGTTTTTTTAGGTGCAGAAATAGGGACAGCGGATACTTTAATGATTAATACATGCTTGGTCCATATTTTCTACAAGTCTTCTTTAAGCCCTTTTCTGACTTACAAAAGATGAAAAGGTTGTTGAGTTTTACCTTTTAACTCATTAAACGAAATAAAAGGCATTCCACGTCCAGCTCTTTTCTGATCATATAAACATGAAAAGATCGTCGAACTTTGTTGTTTCGAGTTCGATACTGGTTATGAAACGATGTGTCTTCGATCGCTTTTTTACTTTTTTGGATCAGGGTCACTAATTACGAAAAGTGCTCCTTGATCGTAATGGTCAAGTAGTTCTCTCAGGTATTATTTTCTACTTTTTCAGGCTTGAGGGACACAAATTTACGAAAAAGGACCCCCCTGGAGTTTTCTTTTCCGTGTCTTTTTCAAACTCTCTAAACATGAAAAAGACTCCGAGTTTTACTTGTGTCGGACTCGTTAAACCTTGACGACATCGGATTCGTCATCATGAGGAGACTCGATATTCTCCTCCCTAGGGCTCGTTAAACTATTACTAGGTTGGATTCGTGCGAAGGCCAAATTTATATCACAAGCATATGCTATCCCCTTCAAGCTTGTTTTTCAAAATAATTGTGGTACTCACCAGCAATGGTGGGGGGGAATTTGGAAGTCGTCATTGGTTACTTATGGTAGCTAGTCACCCTTGAACATCAACAATTTTGCTTCTCGTCGGGTTGGGATATCCTCACATCGTCATTGGCCTTTTGGGGTTTTGAGTTGCCATTTTGCTTCATTCCATATGATCCATGTTGTCTCTGCTAGACCTCTGATTCCTTGGTACCAAAATGTTGCCGCTTTCCGAATTTGTGTCGCCGATATGTTCAAGAGTATAATCCTTCTGAAATTCACAGTTACCTCCTCCTATGATGCTCTGTTTCACCATCTACCACTTGTTCCTTTATCTCACGTCATTGATGGGGGAAACATTATGGCCCTCCCACGACGAATCATCTCCTGTCAACACCAGCTCATTATCCAGGAGATTGATCTAGAGATCCCTTTTGGTACTTTGGAGCTTGCATGCCTCAATGGCAAGTTCTTCATGCCTGATGACAGACTTTCATCATTGGTCTTCGATTGGGTGATTCCACGAGTGTTCGACTTTAGCACATTTTTCACACTTAGTCGATTGTACTGGACAATACCTTGAGAGCCATTAGCATTATTGGTGGTTTCTCTCATGCTTGTTAATGGTTTTCATTATTGACCGGTAATCAAGTGACTTTCTATCATGCTCGACTTCAACACATTTGTTTGTGTGCTAGAATTTGTACTATGAACGGTTAGGGTTTCAAGACCCCGAACTAAGATTACATATGTTCAGGCTGCGTGGATTGGTTCGTGATTACATACATGACTCTTTGATTGGATGGCTACGACAATACCTAAGTCTTCATGGATGGCTGCAACCATACCTTTATCATTATATATGGTCTTATCAACTGGGTGGCTGCATCCATACCATAGACCAAGTTTCATATGTCTTTTGGATGGCTGTGCCCATGCCCAGACTACATGCGTTTCATTGTTAGAGATATCAGTTCTACTTGCACCTGCAGGTTCTTCCAGGTGGTGTTCTAGTTTGGTCATGGTTTCATAAAGCATTTCACCACTCCCACTCTCTCGGGTTTCATGCTTTAGGGAGCATCTGTTACATAGTAATTTGTCACTGTCCTCATCTCAGTGCCTCTGTTGTGTCATGTATCAAATACACATGTCCATATCTTCCCACTTATGCAAAAATATTAAACAGTCTCTCTGATGCTGAAGAACTGACCCTTTTTCCTAAGTTTCTACCTCGTCGCGAGTAAGCCATTAAATATGCGATGATCCCTTGTCAAGAATAGTCCAGTCGTGACACCATCACAGGTGTACACCTGTTTCCCACGAAAGTCAAATTTTAGGGCTCAGTGTGAGGCTTCCAACTATTTTTTGCGATGATTGGTCTAAATGCATTGCCTCCTTGCGATGTCGTCGCTGATCCTTAGTTCATGACCTACGATTATCCATAATTGACGAATTTGTTCAAATAGTCGGCCTTCTGGGTGTTTCTAAAGCTAGTTGTTGGGTCAGTTTGGGTTGCCTTTCCTCCTCTGCGGTGGTGGTTTCACATCTTGTGCAACCTCCCTTGAGGATAATCTCCCTATCCTTCATTTCATGGAGACTCCTTCTCCTATAAAATCACTCACCATTGCTATGATCTACTAGTTCTTTAGTTGGGCAGTGTTGGCTTGTTCTTTTGAGTTTGCTTTGAAACTAAGTAGATAGCTTTGGTGTGAGTGTGACAAGTGTGTAATTGCAAATAGTTTGGTAAGAGGTTTTGGGGTGCCTTAAACTTGTATTAGAGCTTGTGAGTGAGAGAGAGATATCATCTATTTGGGAGACACATTCTTGAGAGTGAATGCTTGAAGAAACATACTGACTTGACCCTCTGAGAAGGCTTGCGACGTCAAGACTTCGTTGTAAGATTTTCTCTTGATTCATTTTAATACAACCAATGATGATTTCCTATATCTTGTGCACAATTTACTTGATAGCTTATGATTTCTTGACTTTATAAGTAAATAGATCATTGTTGTTCTTGGTTACGTGCTCTGTTTTTTTCTTGTGATGTCTTAGGTTTATTGCTCATTGAGGAGAAAGAAATGGAAGATGGAGCAGCGCAATGGAAACTTCATAAACCACTGGTTTGAGGTAGGCCTCCAACGATGACCATTTAAGGGAATATATTGTTGTTTTGTCTTTGTTATGACTAGACCCACTCTAGGGCTAGAGGGGTTGCCTCTATCTATAGAGGGAACACTTTCCTACTTCACAGTAGCTGCAAAAATAAAGTCGAATTCCCCTATAGTTCCTAATTCTATGTGTGGGGTCCTCCTCCTAAGCCAAAAATGTGTAGCTTCACGTTTTGACTAATGTATTTGAGAAGGGACATGACAGTCCTCCCCTCCCAAATGATGTTGTCCCTCAAGTAACCTCAAAGTTAGGTGCTCCAGTATGTGCTCAACTTCCCAGGTGGCATCCTCATCCAGAAATTTCTTCCAGCTTACCAAGAACTCCCTGATGGTCCTGCTCCTCAGTCTCCTCTCCCTGCTCTCCAAAATGGCCTCTGGTCCCAACACCTTCTTCAAGCATGAGACATGGAACACGTTATGGATTCTACTCCCCAGAGGTAGGTCCATCTCATAAGTGACCTCCCCAACTCACCTAGTCACCCGGTAGGGACCATAGAAGCATGGTTGTAGCTTCTCAGCCCCCTTATGTTTCATTGTAGATTGTATGTAAGGATGCAACCAGAGGTATACTAAGTCCCCCTCCTCAAAGTGCCTCTGAGGTATTTACAGAGGGATTGCCTCTCTATCCTATGCCGGTCCACATACAATTTTTTCTGATCTTGGGTTGTCACTAAATTATCCTTGAGAGCCTTGAGGATATTTGGGCTCTCTTGGACCCAGTCTTTGGCCTTTGGGCCCTGGCTGTCTCCAAAAACAATATCAGCAAAAGTCAATGCATCATATCCATAGAGGGCACGAAAAGGAGTCATACCATAATGTATAAAACGTTTTTTTGGAAAAAATCACATTGAAGATTTTGGTCGACGCATTTCGAACCAACAAGTGTGGTTCATCTTCAAGACATGATGAAGAAGCAGATCTAGGAAGAGGGTTAAATAGGGAGCCAAGTCAACCTAACATCTAGAAAAACGGCTATATTTGACTGGGGGAGGTAAAGGGGAGATATTTTTATTATTTAAATGGAATTATTTATTTATTTAGTTGTTTAATCAATATATATTAAAGTCAACTTATTAGCATAACGATTATATTTGACTAGGGATTTTGATAATACTAATAAATTTATAAAAGGTTTTACTTATCTTATTAATATATTGTCTTATTATCTAAACGTTTATATTAATCATATTTTATTATTATTATTTTGTTACTGTTTCTCATTTATTTTTTTATTTTTTTAATACTAATAATAGAAATCGACATTCATATTACTAAATCTTAATGATATTAATATTCATAATATGATATTAATTATTATATTAGTATAATATTATTAGTATTATTAATACTAATATTAGTATTTAGTATTAATATTAATAGAATTACCACATCTACAGCTTATTATTATTAAACTAATATTTACTATTAATATTTATCATATTATTAATATTAAAGATACTAATAGTATTAATTATTTATATTAAGTATACTAATAATATTAAACTAGTATCTACTATTAATATTAATCATCTTATTAATATTAATGTTACTAATAGTATTAATTATTTAAAAAAAAATCTAGACATTGATACAACTAAGAAGAGAGAGTTGGAATCCAATAGTTACTGATTTTCCAACCATCATCCCTATTAATATTACTGGAAGACCTCTCAATTTCAATAACTTCCCTAAATTTACGATGATGAAAGTGAGGAATCTTAGTGATAACCTTAGCCTCCTCGATGCATATATGATGCTTGGTCTTCTCAGCAAGTTTGACCAAAGTCAAGGATTTGGTCCTCCCGTGCTTGATATCAACCACGTGTTCCTTAATCCTTTGGTTAATAGAACGACCAGTCTGACTGATGTATGAGGTTCCACAAGAACACGGGATGATATAAACACCTTTCATATCCATAGGGTTCACCCTGTCTTTAACAGACTTTAGGGAGCTTCTAATGGTGCTAAGGGGTCTAAAGGTCGAGGGAATATTATGTTTTTTTCAGGATCCTTACAATCTTGTCTGTCGTCCCCTGGATGAGGGGGAGGTGGACTCCTGAACTGTGATCGATGGGTTCTTTCTTGACCTTGGGAACCTTACTCACTTTCAGGAAATCTTTGACACCCTGCTGCTTACTATAACCATTCTAGACAAAAAACATTAAGGAGATGGGACTTTTCTTTAGAAAAGTGGTCATCGTCAGAAATTCTAAGAGCATGAGTGGCTAACATGTTGAGAACACCTATCTTCTGAGCAGGGAAATGGTGGGAATTGGCGTGAAGATACTGCTCAGTCTAATTCTTTTCTTGATAAACGTCATGGGAGAAAGATCCATCAGCTTTTCTACAAATGAGGACATCAAGAAAAGGAAGGAAACCATCGACTTCACACTCCATTGTAAACTGTTGGGCATGGAATCCCCCCACAATAGGTTTTGGGGCTCAAAGCCCAAGTTTTGGTCAAAAGTTTTGTAAGACTCTGCAAATTGCGGGCACAGAGCACGAAGGAGAGGTTGAGTCAAAGGGTTGTCCACCCTAAAGTAATGTAATGTAATGTAAAGTAATGTCGGCCTACCCATGGTTCACACACCATGGGATTGTATAAATAGAGCAAGACTCTAAAGTTGTAAAGAGAGTGAAGAAGGGAATGGGTAGCGAAGGAAGGGTTCAATCTTAGATTAGAGTTCTAAGTGTCTTGGGTTGTAGTAGTAGGAAAAGGATCTGCAGCTGAATGCGCAGAGGCCTAGTAGAGTCCACAACTGAGTGCGTGGACCCCTACAGTTGAGTGCACAGGGGCGGAGTCGAGTCTGTAACCAGGACAGAAAGCTAATAAAGAGAAGTTTATCCTAATTATGTGCATCTAGTCTTGAATCGTTATTCTGTTGTTATGCATTACTTTTTCTCTGTTTATTTACTGCGTGTAGTTGAGTAAATGCTTGTATGGTTCAAAATACTTATATATGAAAATAATCTAAGTAACCAGCTGATAGCGCATAATTAAGACAAACTTGGGTAAATAACAAGGATCGCGTTGCGAATAAGACTGTGCGAAGATAGCATCGTAGGCTGCGAGGTGCCGAATTATGTGCGCAACATAGTAAGCGCGAAGGTTGGACCATGTACCAATCCCAATATATCAGACATCCACAGGGTGCAGAAACCTGGTTCTAGCACCCTCCCATACTACTTCGGGTGAGACCTTAGTCCGCGCTCCATGGACTATTGCTAAAAGGGCCAAGAGTATCGGGATTTGCTTGGCTAAATCACCTCTGAACTTGGGTCAGGCCCCATTAAGCCAACAAATGGTTCCGTTGCTGGGATTGGGATCTGCATAAAGGATGTCTGATGTCATGCCACTAGAACCCTACAACGAAAGAAATTAAATAGTGGTTGGACAAGAATATTCACGAATTCACAGTGCAGGAAAACAGAAATCCGCGAGTATCTAAGGAATAGTGGTTGGATCGCTACTTGTACACCAAAATCCATGAAATGTTCTTTGCATCTTTTCCGTTTGAGATATATGAGTGGATCGTGAAGTTAGAAGATAGCCAGGGAAGGTGTAGGCTCGAAAAACCAAAGTGTGGACTCCAGAACTAGTGCATAGACTAGAAGCCTCAAAAGATAAGATAACGCGAGGTGTGGACCACTGGCTCAACCAAATAATAGGAGGATTTATCACTGAGTTCGCCGTAGACACAACCAACAACTATAGTGAGGCAAAGAAACATTTTCTCTAGGGACCACGAGGTAAGTATATTAAATTTTTAAACACTTGGATTAAGATGTTGTGGGAAAAGCGGGTTATGCGAATAAATTAATTTTTGGGACTACGTGAAGCAGAAGGATATACAAAAGTGGAAGTAGTGAAGAATTAGAAAACAAACCCTTAATTTCACCCTCACGAGAAAGCGAGGATGAGCTCATGAAGGTTTCTCGGAGAAGCGCAGTCAGTTTGATAAGGTAGTGAATTCTGCGTCTACCACCCCCACCCACACTGCCACCTGCTTCACCCCCCTCGCCTCCATCTCCACCCACTCCACCTCTGCTGCCTCCATAGTTCAGTATGGCAAGTGTGATCAAATTACCAGTATTCAAAGGAGTAGGGAATGAAGGTCCGAACAAATTCTAGTTCGTATTAAGAGCAGTATGGGAAGCACAAGGCATCGTGGATGATAATATTAAAAAGGCCACGCTAGTGTGCGCACTGCAGGATCATGCATTAACATGGTATATAAAGCATTCTAATGACCACTCAATAATAAGAATTGCAGAGATCTAGACCACGCTGAACAAAGAATTTAGTAGGCCAAAATCAGAGACATAATCAATCATCGGGTTAAGGAGATCACGATGCTCCTGGGCAAGACCCCCTAGGATCTGGACCAAAGGCTGAAGAGTACAATCCGCGGAGCCAATATGACGTTAATAGATGCACAACATCACATGTGGTTTGTAGCATCTCTGACACTGCACTTAAGGATGGCTCTGTCTCAGCAAAAACTTTCCACCCAGGTTTAAGCGTTGGATATGGAAATGAGACTACATGAGACCCCTATACAAGAACCTGGGTTGGGAGTCCAACAAATCCACATGCAACTACAGAATTTTTGTCTAGAGATGCAGAGGTTAAAACAGGATAGGACAACTCGGCCATAAGTGCGCGAGGAAGTATGGTGCACAAAATGCAAAGGCCAGGGGCACGACAAGGATCACTACCCAGTGTTCATGAACTATTTGGCAAGGGGAGGGCCAATGCCATTAAGACTGGAGGCATGAGTGGGGTCAAGCGCAGCGTCCATGGAAAATTTTAGGGGTGAATGTTCGCCCTTTGGCGAAATTAAGGGGTTTTAAATTTTTAATGGACGAATATTTTGTATCATAGTACATTTTTACAAATCACCTCAAATAGCCCACCTTATTTTAAGGGAGAGGGTAAAAAAGGTAAATTTGGCCCTTGAAATTAGGAGTTGCGACCTTCCATTCACCCTAATTTTCAAGAATAGGTTTTATTTAAGTGAATCCTATGGGCCAAATACCATATTTATAAAAGAGGTATGGTAAATTAATAAAAATATAAATAAATGAGAGTTATGGTAAATAAATAAAACATTTTTTATATTTACTCCATAAGTCACCTGATATACATGTAAGGGTGTAAACAAATAAAAGTATAAGTAAAGTGGAGGTATGGTAAATAAATAAAATGTCTTTTTATACTTACTCAAAAGGTATGGTAAATAAATAAAAATATAAATAAACTAGACGTATGGTGAATAAATAAAACCTCCTTTTATATTTAGTCCATAACCCTCGTTCTATTTATGAAAGCTCAAAAAAGAGGTTTTATTTAAGTGAATCCTATGGGCCAAATAACATATTTGTAAAAGCGGTATGGTAAATTAATAAAAATATAAATAAATGAGAGGTATGGTAAACAAATAAAACATTTCTTTTATATTTACTTCATAAGTCACCTTATATTTAAGAACACTAAAAAAATGCGTTATATTTAGGTGAAACCTATGGGCAAAATACTATGGGACAAATACCGTGGGCTAGATTGTTATTAATACCATGCAAAAGAACATTATTAACCCTAATATTAGTATTAATAAAAATAAAAATGGCACATGGTATTGACCCATGGTATTCACCAAAATGGCACATGGTATTGACCCATGGTATTCACCTAGAATGTAGCCTATTTAAATAGGGGAATTAAACCAGGATAGATCCATCTTTACTCTTGATCGGCTAACCCCGGAGAGGTATCAAATATCGTGATATGCAAACTAGCATAGAGAGAAAAAATATTTGATCCCTCAAGAGTAAAAATGGATGTTGTAATTTAATGTATGTTAAACATTTTAGCTTGGTTAAAATAAAAAATAAAATAAAAATAAACTATTAATTTTATTAATTTTTATAAATTACTAATATTAATTTTTAAGCTCCAGGTTTATGATAACCCATGGTAATACCAAGATCTTACAAGATTTTATAATTGAGTAAATATTCGCCATGCCTAGTGAGAGATTCGACAAAAAGTATTTATATACATATTATATTATTGATAAAATCGCCTTCCATTTTTCCTATATACCATGGAGATTCGCCCATTTATTATACTTATAAATTTAGGGGGGGTTCTTAAAATTTTCCCTGATCAAGAGTGATCGTTTTGATTAGGTAATCCACTTTGCATTTGTTGCAGATGTCGAACTTGTTAGAATCATTCATTGGATACAATGACTGTGCTAGTCGTAGTACGCGGAACCTATCTTCTGTAGCCTGCACCATTTTGATCCAAGCGACGAGTTAGTGAGTTTCAGAGGGATATGTATTGGTCGATCAACGAAAAACATTGCTGAGTACAATGCATTGATGGAGCTTCTCTCTAATGCCATCACACATGGCATATGTCGACATGTTGTTAGGCTAGAATCACAACTCGTCATCCTACAGCTTACTGGCATCTATTCTGTTCAAAATCCAGCTATCTATCATATGTTCCTAAGGGTTAGGATTTTGGAAAGGCAGTTTGATTCTATTCAATATCAACACATTTCCAGAAACTTAAACACATTAACTAATTCATTAGAAAATTATGTGTTATATAGATATTTGCAACATTTATAAAGGAAAAAGCATTTCAATCAACATTTGGATCAGGATCATATAACTTAACCAAAATATAACTCCGAAAATAAAAAATACATATAACTGTTTATAGTTTTTTACAAAATGTTCTGTGTCCAGGACAAAATTGGTCATACGACCCAAAAACTCAAAAATGCATGAAAACACCCTAGACTAATGGTGCTGGTGATAACAAGTCACCGCCTATGCGATCATATGTAAGAGCCTAGCCCATCGACACGGCACGCCAGTGGTATGGTGCTATAATATCAGAGGTAACTCGTCGGTTCTCACATCCTAAATACCAATGGTGAGACCCTCGATCTGATCCTGCAATACTGGAAGGGTCTCCACTATGTCCAGATCGCGAAGGATAGCCCTCCCTATAACCTCTCTTACTGGAATGGCAACTGCTACCCTCGGGGGCGCTGCTGGTCGTACTGGTTCAATATCTGCACAAATATATGGGTTTGATTAGTCTTGATAACATTTAAAAAACACAAGAACATTATAAAAGCAATAAACAAAGATATGGTCAGATCTTTTTACCTATAACACCCCACTGCTCGCCAACCGACATCGCAAATTCAGTTCGCCTCAGAAATCCATCCCAACATATGGATACTCGGCGAAGACCATCTCCTGATGGTTGAACCACTCAAAGAAGGCACCAGAGAATGAAATCTGTGACTTACCAGCATGTCTAGCCATGAGATCGACCCATCTCTACATCCGTGGTTCCCTCAGTGCTGGTAGTCCGAGTGAAATGTACTATGGCTGCATCAGTGGGATCCTCTCCAAGGTGAAAGCGGTCATAATGGAACCATAACCAAAGTTCTTGAATCTTCCATTCTTCACCTTGGAAAGTTGTTCTTTTATAACCAGAAGTATTGCATCACACTAGTTGAATACCTTTGGTTCAAGGCATTCCAGGGCATACTGCATATAGGAGCTATTGGCCAAATGAAGAGTCGTGCTACCAGCCAATCTAGAAAAGGTGAATAAAATAGTCCTTAAGGACCAATCAGTGACATCTCGAATACTGATCTTTCTGTCTCTGCTCGGCTGAGATCCATCTCTATAGAACTGGCGAATATAATCCCTCATGGATTCACCCCCACGGGCGGATCCTGATAGTGAGAGAGGGGCACCACGCCTTGATAACCCGGTCAAGAAGTAGATATCCTCAACTATCAAAGGGATGGATTTACCTCTAATCTGGAACACTTGGTTGGCAGGATCCCAAGCATTGAGAAGATATTGCAACAAATTGGTTTGTTGACTCATGCTGGATATGCAGAAGAATTTGAGCAAGCCACAATTTCGCAATGCAGTAACCGTACCTATGTTACCAGGAATAATGTCCACTCAGAGCTGCTATTCCCACTAAGACTGGTAGCTATCTTACAAACAAACAAGTAAAGTCTACTTTCCCTTTCCTTTATGAAAATAGATAAGAGTGGAACAAAGGGCACCAACCTTAGTCTTGCGCTTGGTTCCCTTGCTTGATTCCTCTCCTTCCTGATAGATCTTTGCTGCTTCTTCTTCGTTTTCCCAGCTTCAAAGAGCACCTGTGGAATCAAAGCAACATATACTATCGAAGAAAAGAGATCTATATTCATAAATAACACAGGACCAGATATGTGTTAACCATACAAATGCATATATAATCAAACATACAAGAATATGGAGGAAAACTTGAATAGCTTTATTAATATCAAGAAACGCAGGAGGATTACAACCATATGTTATGACCCGGCATCATCCTCCAACAAGATAGCCCTTCTTCACCTCAAGTAAAGCTTAGATCACCCAACACTATGAAGTTTCACCAGAAAACCAACAACACTTCTCTATAAGATACCAAATTCCAGCCTCTGGATCTCTGTGATGAGGGATCCATATATAGATGATTGTAGGGGGGTGATTCATCTTCTGGGGTCTTGATTAGTGTCCTCTCTCTGATAGTTCTTGATTCCACTTGGATGTTGATGATCTCTTACTCATCCCTGGTTGAAAATAGAGAGGCAAGTGTCAGAGGGGAAGCTTCTGGAAGATTCCATGATCTTCCACCTCGCAAATTGTCCCTACCATTTGTCCATTCCCGACCATTACACCCTACAGAGGGGCCATTTAGTATGCATCGCACCCTTTACACTAGGAAGGTGATATGCATCACACCCTCTACACTGGGTATTTAGTATGGTCTAGTTTTGACCATTTCTTAGCAGTTTTTAGTGGAGAACATCTGGGAGATGATGTAATCAGCAGACCTTATTCCTTTTGGCAGTGAAGCAACACTTTTAGGTACTTAGGAGCCCTCAGTTTATGTACATTTATGATTGGGGTTGCAGTTCCCAAAAATGTCTATAACACCCTTCCAGCTCCAAAAGGAGTTTTGCAACAATTTAGAACCATTCAAAGAGACTTTCTTTGGGGTAAGGGGGAGGAGAGAAAGAAATGGGCCTTGATAACTCGGGATAAGATTTGCAAACCTAAAAACCATGGAGGTATTGGATTGGATGATCCGAAAGTACTAAGCAAAGTATTAGGGGCAAAATTATGGTGGCATTGGGTAAAAGATCCAAAGGCTCAGTGGGCTAGTATTTGGAACAAAAAATACGCTAGCACTTGGCAAGATAATGATCACATAAGGATTACTGGTAACATATAAGGCTCCTACATCTGGAATAGGGCCTGGGACAATAAAGGCTTAGTGCAAAAAAATATCTTCTGGGAAATCAGAGAGGGAGATCTTGCTCTGTTTTGGGATGATAAATGGAAATAAGAACCTACACTGTTAAGAGAGGACTTTTTGGACCTCAAGAAGGAAACTGATACCAAAGGGTTACTTAGGGTAAAATATTTCTGGGATCAAACCAATAGTGAAGTAAAATGGAGAAACTGGAAGAATATAGAATACAGGGTTGATAGCCCCTTGAAAGCAAAAGTTGATGCACTTCTGACAATGTTGGACCAAAGGAAAATTCTAGTTTCAGAGGGGCATGACCAACTTAGATGGGGCAACAATAATGAAGGTACCTTCAATATTAAGGAGGCAAAGCACATAATCTTAGAGCTAGATTCCAATGCATCAGACAAGGTTTGGCAGAACCTATGGAGGCATTAAGGATGGATGAAAATCAAACTCTTCATGTGGCTAGTACATCATAAGAAAATTATGACTTGGGAAAACATTCAGAAGAGGGGTGTTTTGGGACCTTCTAGATGCCATCTCTATGAAGCCCAAGAGGAAACCATGGATCACCTTCTGAATAATTTCATTTTCACCTCCAGGTTGTGGGATACTTTTGCCACAATTTTCCAATAGACACATAGGGACAAAGGTAGCATTATCAGTACCCTAAATAATTGGAGATGAAACTTCTCTGATTATGAATTTATTCGCTTAGCTTGGCTTTAACTCCAAGATTCATAATATGGAATGTCTGGAAATAAAGGAACAACTGAATCCTCAAAAATGAAAAAAGTTCCTCTCAATGCATTATTGAGCAAATCCCAAGATAGCTTAAGGAGACGCTATGTACTTTAGTGCGAACTGCCCCAAAGAATCCACCTTCAGAAGCTGAAATGTAGATACTTCTTTAGTTGGGTATGCAGGGGCTTATACCATAGGGCATGGACATGAACGTGATGAAACTGGACAATAAGCCAGATTACTGGCATCTTCCCCTTTAGGGTTTTTTGAAACGCGACATTGATGGGGCCTCAAAAGGCAACCTGGGTATTGCTGGTTTTGGAGGGGTGTTAAGGGATGAAAATTATTGCATCCTTTTTATTTTTCACTGCCATTTGGGAAGAGATACAAACAATATGGTGGAATTAATGGAACTTGAGCAATGTTTAGAATTCTTGAAGTACGATAATCTCCAGAATATAATTATTGAAGTTGATTCTGAGTTAATCATTAACTCGGTCAAGAGAATTTGCTGTGGCACAGAGCCGAAAAAAGTCTCAAGACACTAGAGACTGCTTCAGGTCCTTCAGAGGATTCAGTTTCACCTTCTGTGCTTATGAACCGTGAGTTTTACTCATGTGCGAAGGATGGCAAATAAATTGGTGGACATTCTAGCAATCAAGGGGTGCTTTGTACCAAAAGTAGGGTCAAGTTGAGTTTGCAAGAGATGCCTCAGAATAGATTGAGGGAGCTTGTCTCAATCAGGCAAATGAGGACAGAATGTTATTTCAAAACAGAGCCACAGAGACAGGGTCTAGTTGATTTGGATTCATTATGAAGTGTTTTCTCAGAAGTGATGTCACATTTAGGATGTAGGTCTCTGTCTGCCTCCTCAGCCCAGGTAAGTGCAAACCCAAAAGTCTAAGGTGGAAGTTGCTCGATAGATGGTGTTTCTCGGATGAACGGTTGGATGGATGGATTTTCATCTTCCTTTGGTTCATGCACCCGAGGAGATGGGATGGTGCGAGGGGTTGGAGTCCAGGCTTTCTCAGCAAACTCAAAACCCCCACATTCATTCTTGTGGTGTCAATACCGCCCTCATAGCGGTTTCTGGTTTATCGCATGCCCTTCAAGCTAGGAGCAGTATTTCGGAGTTGGGATCGATTCCACTCTCCACGCAACACGTGGCCAAAGCTGGCGAGCGAATATTGCTCCCATCGCATGGTAATTCTCTGTGCTTTTGGCTCATGTGATATGATCCTCCACCATTGGATGAAGCGAGGAGAATCAATGGTCAAGGATAAGCGTGCTTGTTGGCAGGTCCAGGTCGTTTATCGTGCAGTAATTCTCCACGCTTTTAATTCATGTGATCTTATCCTCCATCATTGGATCAGGCAAGGAGAATCAACGGTCAGGGGAAACTGTGCATGTTGGTGGGTCTGGGTCTTTTATTATGAATGTTGGTGGGTCTGGGTCTTTGGACCTTTCACGAATTGTTTATTTAAGATTTGAGTTTCTACAAGTTTGTTGTTTGAGTCTTTAAGACCTAGTTGGTGGATTTGTATATTGGTGAGGCTTTTACCTAGGGCTAAAAGGTTTAGCCTGTGAATGGTTGTACTTTATGTAATTTTACCCTTTGAACATTTTGAATAGAAGGCACGACTCTTGCATTAGCAAAAAACAAAAAAAAAGATATTTGTGTTTGAGACACGTACATGGTCAACTTATGCTTCTCTTAGTAGCTTTTAAAGTACAAGTGGTGTTTCAATGTACAAGTTTTATACAGCAACATGTATGGCAAGGAATTTAGTACATTTTTTATTCTCTCACATATAGGTGTCAAAGTATAGAACAACACCTTTGATGTTCATATTTGTGTCTACGTGCTAAACCCATTATTATCTTGTCGCCATTTGTGTGATACGTGCTAGATATCGCATTCTGTATTTGGTCAAACCCATAGTAATATGGGTTGGACAAAAAATTATTCTAAAGATCAACTTTAAGAGCTTAAATTTATTATTTAAAAAAAAAAAAATTAATATATTTATTATTAATTTGATTGGGTTTGAGGTTCAACAAGTTATTGCATAATGTTTAAACAAAATGCTTTAAAATATGTGTCATTCATTTATGTTAGGTTGTCAAGTTGCTTTGTTGCTAGTATGAATAGGCTCAACTCATTGATAGTTGATTCAAATCTATTGTCAAACTGCTTTGTTGCTTGGTACAAATAGGCTCAACCCATCGATAGTTGATTTGACTCTATTGTCAAGTTGCTTTGTTGCTTGGTATGAGTAGGCTCAACCCATCAATAGTTGATTTTACTCTACTACAACGTACTCAGATTAATAATCATATCCCCTCTCCAACACACAATGTAGGAGTCAATGTTTTGGCTCATTGATCGAGCATGTACAAACAAATCAAGCTCAAAAAATGATGGCATAGGCTAATAATCAACTAAATGCCTTTTACAGGTCTTTTCCACATTTTGTTACTAACAGACTTGGTTAGTTTTCATTAGATTTTGCTTTGAAATTGGTTGATTTTATTAGGTAATTTCAGCTGTTTTGATTGATAAAATAATAATTTATTAAATCAAATGATATATATAAATATATATTACATTTTTTTAATTATTTCAATAACAAATCATAATAATTATTTTTATATTATAAATAATTTAAAATATCAACGCAATCTCAACTATATGGTATTTAATTTAGTCTTTAAGATGTCAAAATTACATTCTTTAATTACAACATATTATTTATATAAAATATTTTTGCAATTTCTAAATGTTAAAACTACTTCCTCCTTCTTCTTCTTTATAAGAATGCAAAAGACTAATTACCAATACTCTATAACACGTTATGCTCAGGAAAAAAACAAAATTATAAAATGTCTTGTCATAAAGCAATATTATAATATTACTTTTATTTCAATTAACAAAACAACTTAATTTATCAATAAATAAAACCAAATTTAAATTAAACAACCAAACTAACTACAATTGAACACTCATTTAATTCTCTAACTACAAGCGAATTTGGATAAATCGGAGTACAAGGAAAAGAAAGTGGTGGATGCCGTTAGAAATTTAATACTAAAGTTTGCTAAGTGGATGCCGTTAGAAATTTAATACTAAAGTTTGCTAAAAAGATGATCAATCACATATGGATGGCCGCTGCATCTCTTTGTAAAAAATAGAGAGGTTTTGGGTTTTTTTTGGGTATGATTTTTATTTCAATTATTTTATTTTAGAATTTTAATGTGATTTATGTTATTTATGAAAGGAGTTGTTTTAGTGTGATTTAAAAAAATAGATTTTTCTTGTTTAATTTTTTTAAAATTTAATAGGAATTTATTGAAATCTCAAGATTAATGAGTAAACTTTGTAAATAGGTGTCTAAAGGGTTTTTCATGGCGGTGAATCTATTTATATAGTCAAAAACCTAGTTTAAATAACACAAATCAAGATTTCACCTCAAAATTTCCACCAAATTCCAATACCAAAAACTCCAAATTATCACACTATAAACAACTCCTCTATAAAATTTTGTTCTTTTAATATATTTTTTCAAATATCAAAGTTAGCATATGCCTTTAGGAATTCAATGGCAAAGTTTGTTACACAGGATGACCGCCAACATATGGATGGCTGTGAAATCCCTTTGTTAACATTATAGAGGTTTTGGCTTATCTTTTATATTATTCTTTTTTATAATTTTAATGACTTACTATAATTTATAATTTGAGATTATTTATATATTTAAATATATTGATAATTTGATAATTTTTTGTCAATATTATAAAGGTTTGGCTTATTGTTTTTTTTTTTGTAAATTGCGGAGGGTCCTTTCTTTTTTCTATTATTGTGGATCAAAACCATTACATATTCATGGTGGCCTCACCCCGAGGGGAAACCAGGTTTATTGGCCACCTTAGGTTCTTTACAACCATCCAAAAATATAAAGTCTTAATTCTTCTTGTCCAAGCTAAATAAACTAAACAGTCATAAAGACTACTAATTTTCCGTATATGCATTCTAAACTTTTCAAAAAAGGCTTCAGAAGCTAATCTATTATCTACTATCTTCATGGAAACAAAATTAATACATATCTTCCATTACTGAGCTTCCATTCCTTTCTGCTGCTCCACTTCTTTCTTGATGTCTGGGTGGCATTCCTTTATCTGTTGTTGTATTTCATCCAATTTCTTGTTCTGCATTAACAGAGTAATTTGGATATTCCTCAGTTCTTTCTTTAGATTTGGTATTCTTTGAGACAGTTCAGCGATTTCCATAGCTACTTGCTCCATTACCTTAGCGAGCAGTCTCTTCATGACCCAATAAACATGCAACGCCTATTTATATAAAGTCATGCGGCCTCTCGTGTTTCTTGGATCCGGGAGAAGGTAAACCCAATCTTCCATTTCAAGATCAGATTTTCCCTGAGTTGCCTCCTCTTTCATTTGCTGTATTATCATGCTAATGTTCTTGTTGGTGTTCTCACAATAAGCTCTTTCTACATACTAAATCTTCTTCCCCACAGATCTTCAGGTTTTTCTAGCAGATGTTGATTCCTTCTCTTCTCTGTAGTCTCCTGCTCTTCCCCTGCTCCTTCCTCGCTGTCCCCGTCGTCCTCCCTTGCCTCTTCTACCCCTGTAATTCCCTCTCTCTCCTCGATTTCTCGTGCCCGAGGCGCTGCCAATGTCTCGGTCTCCCCTTCGCTCTCGATCCTTCCATTCCTCATCCTCCCGAGTCTCTTGTTTATCCTCAGTCCCATTCTCTGCCATCTTTCTTATTTTCCCTCTAACCTGCTCTCCTTTTTCCTTGTCCGAATCATACATCTCTAGATCATCGTCTCAATCATCCTGAACCAATAAGGTTTCTTTGACCATCTCTACTTTCACCATTCCTTTTCCTTTTTTATCCCAATTTCTTCGTTCCCAGGTGGCTTCATTCTCCTCATTCCTCGCTCTCCTTCTGGTCGTCATTCTTCCCTTAGGTTCTGCTCTGGTTATCTTAATTTTCTGGTTTCGCTGTCTTCCCTTATACCTGGCTCGATCCCTCACAACTCTTCCTCTTTTCCAATTCTCACGCTCTTCCCTTCGCCTTTGCCTTCGTTCATGCCGCTCTCCTTCTTTATTATTTCGCCCCTTCCGGTTTCCTCTTGCTGTCTCTGTTTGCTCGCCTTGCCACCTGTTAGCTCTTTCACCGTCTACGTCCCTTCGCACCTCCTTCATACTATCATACTCGTTTATGTTTTCTGGCAATCTGTCATCTCCGCCTCCCTCTATCACCAATCCATCATCGATCCACCTTGAGGTTTGATTCTTCCTGATGCTCCTATTGCCCTTAGTCATTATTGCCTGGCCCTCCTCAGTCCTGTACCTCCTTCGCGCCTGCCTTATATTAATTACTCTGTGCACCGCCAAAAACACCACGATCGGGGGTAAGGTTTGGCTTATTGTTGGAATAGTTTTTATATAGAATATTTTTAGAATATTAAATGTGGATAATGTAATTTATAAAATTTAAGTTATATAAGATTTTTAAGGCTTTCAATTATTCAATTCAAATTAACTTAAATATAAAAATATTTTTTTTATAATAGTTTATAATGGAAATTGGAATGTAAATATCAAATTATATTTTATTAAATTTTTTTTCACCAATATATTATCATTACTTACATTTAAATGGTGGAATCTAATAAAAATATTAAGGATTAAAATTTTTCCAAAATTAATTCTTTTTTACTAACTTATAAATAGACATATTCACAAATCCTATACTTTTAAATTTAATTTTTTTAATAATTAAAATTTAATCTAATTAATTAAATAGAATATTCAATTAATTAAAAAATATTTACTATTAAATTAATTATAAAAACCCCAAAATAGTCGACAATTATTGAGAATAAAATTTATGATTTTCTCGTATTTTATTCCCATCTATCAATAAATCAACTATTTATTATAAAAGTTGTGTTCCTTTTCATTCCTTTCTTAATATGGTTATTTAAATATAAAGGTAGGAGCTATTATATAAGAAACAAATATATACTTTTATGAAGTAAATGAAACATAAATTTTAATTTATTTAAATAAATAAATAATTAATTAATTAATTAATTGTGATTGGTAAGGATTATATATATTAAAAAACTTTATGTTAAGAGAATCTTATTAGAGTACATGGTTGTCACATTTTGTTATAGGAGGGGATTTTCACTACTTCCAAAAAAATTAAGAGAGTGTTTTATCTTATGTTACACTAAAATTGTTCTCAACAGTTAGGAAACCGGTTCTAATGGTTATTGGGTTCCAAGGAGCTTTGGAATTATATGGGAATGTTCCTTTTTCAGGGGGAGGTGCAATGGGAGCTTGGGAATGTTCCGGGAGCTTTGAAAACTATTTTTTTTGGAGTTTCGGTGTTCCCTAAGGTTGGGGAATGCAAAGTCTTTAGAGAAATATGCTGAACTACCCACAAAACATGAGCCTAAGTTGAAACCTTAGCAGGAAGAAAGGCCAAAGACATCCTTAACAATGATATCCTTAATTGAGAAACTAGAGCAATCCCTTGATGGGTTAAGGAAGTGTGTGGCACCTCCATGTGAGGGCGATATTTGGGATGTCATGTTGATGAGTATTTCTTTTGTTGTTTATGTAGATATATCACAGAAGACTATTTTTGCATATTGTATGTGGCAGTCAATGCTTAAACATTAGAGTTGCTTTACTTTTTCTCTTAAGAATAACTAGAGAAATAGAGGTAAAACTGTTCATTTGTATTTTTAAGCTAGATTGTTTCAAAGACTCGTCATGTGGTCTTAATGAATTGACATTTAATATATATATATATATTATTATATATATATATAATATATATATTATATATATATATATATATATATTATAGATAAGGAGAGTCTCAAGGATGGACACCCAAGAATATATTTATATATTAAGAGCGATTAATTATTTAAACTGATTTTAATATTAGAATATTTTGATTCAATATGTAATTTTGATTATTATATAAATTATATAATTAAAATTATTATTTATTTATTTTTTTCTTTTTTTAATATTACGGCTCCCAATTAGTCATTTCTTGTAAATTTTGAAGAAATCTCTAGCTATTTCCGACACCCAATTAACCATTTCCTGTAAATTTTGGAGAAAGCTCTAACCATTCGAAATACCCGTACAAAGGTTCCCAATGTTCCCATGTTCCAAAAACCATGTAACAGAGATTTTATCTATTCTTTTTAAAAACACTATAAAAAAGAATGTAAATATTCTACTTAAATAATAAAAACGTAAATAAATTACAAATAATAGTAAACTTAATAACCATTATTTTATTTTTTTAACCTTTACACTCAAACCAAAAAAAATGCAGCAATATCCAAGTCACATAAAAAAATGCCCTTCTACGGTAGGGACGGTGTTCTAGATATGTTTAAATTTTTTAATCAAAATTGCAAATCTATTAAATTTAGATTTTCTAGGTTAACAGATTCCAATAGGTTAAACCGAATTTAAATTGCTAGTGGGCACCATAGGATCTTGATACCAAATCCCTTCTAGAGTCAAATCTCTTGTGGAATGGGGCATAAATATATATTTAAAAGTACGCCATGGATAGAAAGGATCTGCCATATTTGTGAGAATATGAGCATCGAGGATGAAAACCACTTCCTCTTAGAGTGCCTTGCATACAACCACATTAGATCTCAATTTCGCAACCTTTGTTACAACACTGACCTCCCTAGCCTTTTACAATGCCAAAATTATAGTGAACTTGGAAGGCTTCTCTCCAAGCTTTTTGAGCATAGGAATAAAATCTTAAATCAAAATAAATAATTTGTCTTTAGGTCCGATAGACCATTATTTGGTCTCAGCGGACGTTAACCATCATCATCATCATCATCAATTAC